>UELV01005236.1:0-10160 GCA_900490015.1 Megastigmus stigmatizans | reverse complement strand
GTCTACCTCCCCGTGGTGAGAACTGGGCAACACTATATTTTACAGTGGTATATTTATAGTGTCAGAGTGACGATTATACAGTCTTCAATCCATTCAACGTTTTGTGTGTTGATATAACGCATAATTTCAAAATTTTTTTTTCTCGAAAACAATACACTTGAGAAAAAAAAATCATGAAATTTAACATTACGCTGTTTTGCAAAGCCCGCCATTTTGGAAAAACTAAGAGGGGAAAAAAGGTTTATAACAAGTGTTTCGGAAACTTCAGACATTCGGACTGCGATTTCTGGCGGTAATATAATTATCCAAAAACTGAAACAGTAACAAAAATTGAATTAAAAAAAAAATTTTATTAAATTTTTCGTGTTTTTTTTTAAAAAACTCAAAAATAATACACTTAATGACTTTTTTTAACAAAATAAGTTGCAGATTCGGAAAGCGCACCCTCGAAAACCCCCTATATAGTATTTTGGATAAAAATGACTTTGTTTTTCCAATAGAATTATGTGCTTGAAAATGTGTGTACAAAAATGTGCATTTGCGCATTAATGAGTTAATGACATGCTAAGTACATTACCTGGACTTTCAATACTTTCGTATGCTGACGATACGGTAGTAATAGTGAAAGAAAAAACCGGTTTGGAAATTGAAGAAGAAATGAATAACGATTTAAACATAATATCAAACTGGTTAGCGTTAAACAACTTATCCTTAAACACCGACAAAACAATATATATTGAATTTGGAAACACATAGTAATAGCGCTCCAAAAAATCTAAATATCAGCATACAAAATATGTAAATAACAGGAGTAGAAAATACTAAGTACCTAGGAGTTATCGACAGTAACATGAGATGGGAATAACATATCACAAATATATACAAAAGAACAAAATACTTAATTTTTATCTTTTACGACTGCAATAGAACCTGCTCAATTTTCACAAGTATAAAATGTACAGCACAGGACCACTATGTCCTATTACTAATTCATCAAGGAAAAAAGGCGTCAATCAAGTTTGATTAACTTACATTGGATGTCCATGAGGATAAGGAAAAACTTGACAAGTTGCTACTAGACGCGAGAACATCTCTATGTTCAAAAAATAAATGCCAACTTTATCATTCTCGTTCTCACCAAAGAATGACTAATTACAATATGGATAAAATAACTACATTAAATAGTGAAAAATACATAAAAATAACAAAATTGATTGCTGAAAATATAATACAAATTTTAACAACTACAAGAAAATCCAAGAAGGTATTTTCTGAGGTTAAAAACAATTATACCAAAAATGATAAAGCTAGAAATTCTATAATAACAAAAATATTTATTCCCCAACATTAACAGAAAATTGCCCACTTAGCCAGAAAAACATACGCTAATAAAACTTGTAAAAAATACTAGAGATAACAAAAAAGAATCTCAAACCAATATGTAAACTTTCGATAAAAGATGCATGTATTGTCTTAATACCTGATCTGAGATTATCATTTCCCATTGTATAACCCTTAATTGTGTGGCCTTTCTTATCGCATTTTGTACATACTATTATTGGACAATTTAGCAATATATACCTTGGCATAATGCAGTAGTCACACATTTACCGCTTATTTTTGTTTGGGCAAATATTTGGATTGTGTCCGCTTTCCTTATATTTCCAGCAAACTTCATAATCGCTGATGGATGGACATTGATCCACTTCGTATCCTCATTCTTGACAGCACCGCTCTTTTTATAATAAGAGAAGGGAGCGGGGGTAGAGTAGTAGTAAATAGGAACTCATCCACTCTCATGTCCCACTTTAATCCCAGGGTAGATACGACGTCTCCGTACAGGGATAGGAGATCGCAGACTTCTACTCCAGGCAATCCTTGCAGAAGCTCGAGGTAGGAGCTGGACCATTTCCCAAGTCGCATCCCGGCGGTCGCTAAAAGATCAATGAGCTGATCCCGTTGAACAATGGCTTGGGCCTCGTCATTTTCGCCTAGAAAAATATCATCGATATAAATTTGATCGAGCAATAATAGATGCGCTAGCAGGTGCGAATATTGACCGTCCATTGCAAGCTGAATAATTGCCATCAATACTAGGTACGGTGCACAAGATAGACGCGCTTCTATTGGATCATCAGTCAAATCTCTCCAAACTAGTCGCTGCCAATCAATATCAGCAGAGTGGAAAAGGAAATGTCTAAACATTTTTCCTATGTCTGTGACAACTTTGATGCACCAAAAATGCCATCGAGAAATCCCCAATGTCATGTCTCGTTGAAGCTTTCGCCCCGGCAGTAGAAGGTCCGGCAGAAGAAGTGATTCTCCGGACGATGTTTTATGCAATGCGTTAAATACGACGCGAATCTTATTCGACTCCGCGCGGAAAACTTCATGATGCGGGAGATAAAAATTGTAATGATCGAGCGGTGTTGAAGCCACCTTCATGTTCCGTAATTGGAGGTACTCACTCATGAATGCCGAATATGCTTTCTGTAAGTCGGGATCTCTAATTGGGAGCTTTTACGACCGACGGAGAGAAGAAACGGCAATGTCGCGGGCGTTCGGGAAAGCAGCACATCTCGCGAAGGAAAGTCACACTACAAAGCGATCTTCTTTGTTTCGATAATACGTGGATAAAAAATATTGATCGCAATATTCTTCTTCTGGTGTAAGTTTAACACTCTCGGTACCTATTCGATTTCCCAGAAACGAGTGAGAACGGGTGAAAGTGAAGGTTGCGTCACTGTGTGATAAGCAGTGACTTGCGAACAAACGGTGATAGAATCGGACGGATCGACGGCGCCAGTCAATATCCAGCCGAATACCGTTTTCTGTGCTATCAGGGCGGCCGCTGTTCCGCGGACAAAACTGTCTTGGAGTATGATTCCATAAAGATCAACGCCTAAAATCAAATCATCATTGCAAGGCGAATGATAATTCTACCGCTAGCTGCAGATCTTACAGATGCGACCAGTCCTTCACGGAAAGCTTGACTGCCAGGAGCATACACGTTAGCTCCTGCAGGACGAGTGCCAAACAGTTGCACGAAAATTGATTGTTGAAGCGCGATCTCAAGGTGATCGTAACTTCAGCCTTCACGCGCGAGGTAGGCTGTCTGCCGACGCCAAGAATCGTTGTAACGAAGGAGCGCTGTGCGCCTGGATCGATAAGTGCTGTGGTGGGAAACGAGTTTCCAAATTTATCGCTTACTATAATTGTAGCGGTGGCTAAGAGGACGGATCGTTTCGCAGCGGCGAAATGCACGCTGGTTGAAGGAACGCGGTCAGACTCTACGTGAGCTGGAACGACGTTCGAAGTTTCTCCATCGGGGGGCGAAATCGGAGTCGTGTTTTTCGACTAAAAATGTAATATTCAGTGATGTTTCTGCTTACATGCTGAGCATAGATGTGGTGACTTGCAATCCAATACAGAATGTCCTTTGCGGAGGTAATTAACGCACAAACCGGCCTTTTTAATAGTATTATAACGGATCGACGGATTCATGCTATTGAAGCGTTCGCACGAATAAATCGAGTGCGAACCTTGACAAATGTTGCAAGCCGGAATGTTTTTATTCGCCGCAACACTGGAATCGGAAACGTCGGCGATGTGGACCGAGGTGAACTCTGCTCGTTTCGACTTTGAGTTCGAATTTTTGAGTGAGGGACCGCCCACCATGGGAATATCCGACAGGCTGTGGGTCGTCTCAAGCAATTTTATGTGGCGCTGCAATAACGATAGTGGGTCCGCATAATTGTAAAATCTTTCCGTCTCTTCTTGGGATATTTCCCATGTCTCGCGCGAATATGCATTGAAGTTTTTGCCAATGCAGTGCACCAACCAATTGTCGTATGACTTAATATTGCAACCGAGTTTTCCGAGACCTGGCACTGTGATTAAAATTTTATCCATTAAATCCTCGAGGTCGGCGAGATTTTTAGAACGGACGGTTGAAAGCTGGATTAATGAATTGAGGTGATTGCTTAAGCGCTTCCAATTGTCATCGTACCGTACCGTTAAAAGTTCCCATGCTGCCTTGGAATTTTCCGCGGTTATCTCGATGCCGCATAATCGTTCAGCCACTTTGCCTTCAACGGAACTAAGCAGATACTAGAGCTTATCGATATCCGCGTATTCACGTTTACTTCCGATGAGTGACGCGAATCGTTACTTAAATGATTCCCACTCGCTTTGCTTGCCCGAGAACGTGGGAAGTAGTAGGCGGGGAATTTTTCCCAGCTTCGTAGCCGCCGTCGAGTTGCGCGTTCCACCGATCTGAGCAGGCGCTGGTCGACGAAGGTGCTCGATGTCCGCTTTTAGTTCGACGAGCGCGTCGATATACGCATCTTCCGCTACCGCAAAATGATCTTAAACGAAATATACGTGTTCCTTCTTTGCCGTTTCGAACTTGACCAATTCATCATGCCGGTCGTAGAGCTCGCCGTAATAGCGCTCTAATAACTGAATGCGCGCTTCGAAATAAGTTGCAGTTAATACAGCGGAAGCTTTTTTTTCTTTCGTATTCTTTATAAAATTTACTATATGCAACGCGGTACCTTTTTGCTTTTGAAAAAGGGTGTCAGACATTATGTCTAGCGAAATTCAATAATTTTAACAATAGTAACAGCTGAGCTTTTACACAATAATTCGCGCAAAATGAACAAAATAAATCAGTTTTAGTTTTTCGTAACAAAAAATAACTAATTGGGCTAAGAAATACAAAAAGAAAATAATAAACTATATTTAAAATTGGTTTTGCGTTGCAATAAAATAAAATTGCTATTACAGTTTTTGTTCTTAATCGATTTGATCCTTGGCAACGAATACTTTCAATATTCTCTTAAACGAATTTACCAATAAAGCGAAACGATTTAATTTGGTTGACCGCATGTCGGATGCGTGGAACTACTCGCCTGAAAACGATCTTGTATTCTATGTAGCCTTAGTGACCTTGGAGAGCGGTCTGGCGAGCACTCGTACCTGGTTCAGCGCCGATTCGGCCTATGAAGCGAGGTAGGTTGTTCAGCTGCGAGGCGATGGCTCCGGTGAAGTCATGACGAACTCCGTGATAACTCCCATGTGGTCTTCTTGCTTGTGGAAGGCAGGAATCCAATCGACGATGAAATAATAACCATGTTCTGCTACCAAATTTTTGTTCCGAAGAACACTGATGATTTCCGAAGCGAGATGACTTGGATTGTGAGAGTGTTGGATTCAGAAATTTGTTCAATAAATTTCACTTCAAAATAATTGCTTCGCAGTGATACTATCAAAAATGCCTTCTTGGTGAAAAGGGCTTATCTTACGATCGTGCAATCTCGTTAGCTACAGCGTTGGAAGTAGCAAAAAAGGACGCCGCGGAGATGGGTTTCGCGAGGCAGGACAGCAGCAATTCCTTGAATTTCATGACGGTGGCTGGAAGCAAGCGAAGAATAACCGTTAAGTTTCGAAAACATCGCAGTGTTATTGTTGCGGCAGCACTGTTCATAGGGTCCCGGACTGTTATTAAAAGAGTTTCACTTGTAATATATGTAAGAAAGTTGGTTATTTACGAAAGGTTTGTAAGGTAAAAAGGGTCGTTTGTACAAAACACGCAAAAACTTGGTAAGACAAACTCAAGTAACAGACATAATTATTTATCTGACTTCGAATCACGTGATGATTGCGATAAATTCGAACAAGATCTTTTTGATATAGAGCAGTCATTCAAGCATTTATTTGCGATTAAAAATTTTGAAAATAAATCGGACGAACCGTTTGAATTAAAACTGATAGTTGAAAAAACGAAATTCTGTTTCGAACTTGACACTGGCTCACCGGTTACAGCTGTCTCAAAAAAGTTTTTCAAGCAGAGCGCCGCACTTAGAGCTCTGAAGTTAGTTAACACGGAAAGACGTTTTAAAGCTTATTCGGGCTCGCCAATCATTCCACTTGGCACGTTAAAAGTCGAGGTTGATTATGCAGGAACGCGTCATATTCTCGAGTTATTCGTTTTACCAGGAGACTACAGCGTACCAATTATCGGCAGGGATTGGATGCGCAAATTGAACGTGGCTTACAATAGTGATTATCCGTCTGTAAATTTTGTTGCCAATTCTCCAGAAGACTGGTTTTCGGAGTTTAATGATGTTTTTAATGAGGAAACATTAGGCCATTATACAAAGGGAAAAGTGTAATTTATTTTAAAAGCAGACGCGAAACCAGTGTTTTGTAAGCCATGGCTAGTATCATTCGCTATGCGCGAGTAAATTGAATGTGAGATTAATAGATTAATTAGGAACGGTGTTTTAGTTCCAATAACAAACAGTAAATGGGGACCGCGAATAGTAATATTTCTCGAAGCGAATGGCGATCTTCGAATTTGTGGTGATTGCAAGGTTACTAAGTTAGACTTGTACCAAGCGTATAAGCAGCTTGTGGTGGATGAAGAATCACAGAAGCTTCTGACCTTGTCAACTCACTTAGAGCTTTTCTTGGTTACGCGTCTAATGTACAGAGTTACTCCGACACCCAGTATTTTTCAAGAAGTAATGGAAAGTGTTTTTAATGACTTACTGATAATAGATAAAACTAGAGAAGAACATGACACGCGTCTACGATAGGCTTTACAGAGACTGAGAATGTGCGGGTTAACATTAAGTAATTCTAAGTGTATGTAAAGTGTAAATAGCGTTCATTATTTACGATGTAAAATTGATGAAAATGGTATAAGTGTTGACATTGGTAAAATGCATAGTAACGTCTCAGAGATGAAATCATTCTTGGGAAAAGTAAATTTTTATTCCAAGTTTATTTCGAACTTTGGTTCAATTGCTAGCCCGTTATACGAGCTGTTCAGAAAAGAAGTCTCGTGGGCGTAGATGCATGACAGAGAAAAGGCTTTCAAAGAAGTAAAGAATTCGTTATTATCTCATAAAGTCTTAACTCACTGTTTGCATTTACCACTGATCTTAACGTGTGATGCATCACCAACCGGGCTAAGAGCGGTACTTTCGCGTAAGTTGTCTGACAGCTCAACTAGACAGGTGGCATTCACGTCGCGCGTGCTCTCAAAAGCAGAGCGGGGATATTTGCAACTTGATCTTGAGACACTGTGACTTGTGTTCGGAGTTAAAGTTTTTTATCATGTCATGTACAGGCGTTGTTTCATACTTGAAACAGATCACAAGCCACTATTGTTTATAGTGGTTTTTATTTGGACCGAAAAAGGGGTTACCTCAAATGGCGGCGGATCGCATTCAACGTTAGGCAATTTTTCTCAGCGGGTTTGATACTAAGATTCGCCATGTACCCGGTACGGACAACACTCAAACCGAGTTGAAAAAAACATGGACGATTATTTCTATTTAAATTATGTGCCGAATGACGTGAGTGCGATCAATGTAACCGAAATAAAGAAAGAAACCGAAAACGACTGTATTTTAAGCCAAGTATGCAAATTTGTGATGTCAGATTGGCCTAAAATGGTGACTGAACTGATCAAACCATTTAAGAATTGCGAAACCAATGTATCTATAGAAGAGGGAACTCTATTATGGGGTCACAGGATGATCATTCCGAAAAGTTTGCGTAGCAGTCTCCTCGAGAAACTACACAGCGCACACATGGGTGTAGTAAAAATGAAGGCCATTGCGAGGTCTTATATTTGGTAGCCCGGGTTCGATTCAGAAATAAAGAACGTATAGAAAAGTTGTAGACTGGGATTAGAAAATGTGCCAAACCTGCCGTGGTCAACATTATATTGTTGGAAATGGCTTGATGGCCCCAACAGAAGGATTCATGCAGACTTCCTTGGTCCAGTGTATGGGCGCATGTACTTAATAATTACGCATGCTTTTTCCAAGTGGATTGCCGTGAAGGAAATGCCCAATATTACAATAGTAAAAATAATACTTGCATTGAAAGAATATTTTGCATCATGGGGCTTGCCTTTTAAATCAGTTACGGATAATGGGCCGATATTTACGGCAACAGAATTCAGAAAATTTCTCGATTATAATGGTGTTACGCACGTCACTTCACCACCTTACCACCCTGCCTCTAACGGAGCAAGGGAAAACACGGCTCAAACACTTAAATCAATGTTTAAAATTCTCATGGAAGAACACGGAAATAAAGATGACGCGATTAATAAATATTTATTATAGTCCCGTTCCACATCTCACTGTACAACTGGATTGAGCCCAGCAGAACTACAAATTAGACGTCCTTTTCGCACGTGCGTAGATATGATTCGCCCGAATCTAAGAGAAAAGGTAGAAGCGAAATAAGAATGTTAAAAGCGGTTCTATCACGGGAATAGATTGAGTAAAGTGAAGGTTGAAGATACGGTAATGGTTAAAGATTATTTAAGCAATACATAGAGAGAAACTTAGGTATCGGGGAAACTTAGCAGCGTTGTATTTTCAGTGCGTACTAATGATGATCGTGTGTGGAAGCGACATTTAGGTCAAATCAAACCATGTAGTCTGAAACCGAGCGAACAGAGAACAACCCACGAAAATGTAAGCTGTGAATCTATGTCGATATCACCTACGCCCACGCCTTTCAGAGATACTATCTTCAAAATAAAAATGATTAAATTTTAGGTTCAAAATAAAAAGTTGAAAAAGCAGATTGGCTTAGTTTTCAAGCAGCTGTCTGAAGTTTTTTGGAAAACAGGATAAGCCCACAGTATAAGGAAATTGTTGCTAAAATGGTAAAGGGCTTGGAAAAATTGGGATGCTTAAAGAATTTAAAATTGCGTTTCGTTCATTTTCATCCTAATCAATTTGCGGCAAAACTTGGACACTTCAGCGAAGGGCATGGTGAATGTTTTCACTAAGACATAAAGGTGTGCATAGATCTTTTGAAGAAAAGAGAATTCGTTACTGTGTAAAAAAGAGAATGAATAGAAGACATACCAAACAGCCCTCCTCAGGGCTACACGATGCATATAGACGTACCAGACAGCCCTTATCAGTGCTACAAGATGTACAAAGACGTACCAGATAGCCCTTAACAGGGTTACACGATATACAAAGGCGTACCATGTAGCCCTTATCAGGAAATCTATCTCCCTTTCTCAGAAAAGTCGCTGTTAAAAATATTCTCAAGGTTACACCCTGAAATTTCGTGGTAATCTGCGTGGAATCTATGCAGATTTTATGCGGGATCTGTACAGAAACCTGGAGGAAATTCATTTTTAATCCAATGTGTATATTATTCTTGCAAAAATTTCACAAAAAAAATATAATTATTTGCTCAATTATGCTAAGTGTAACCCGAATATATAATAAAAAAAAAACATTCGCATGCATATTTTCGATTTTCATTAAATCTTCCTAAATGAAGTTTTGATCCCTCGACATTTTGATTACCATTCCTCTACCTTCCATTACCACTGGTCCACGAACTCCTTATGCTAGCTCTTGAGAACTTGTCGTTCTTATATACTTAAAGAAATAAACAAGATAAAAACACAATATTGAACGTCTTTCGAGTGAATATTTAAAATAGCATGTGAAAATGACTGACTACAATTGTTAATACATCTGACTTTGAATTTAGAATCATTTTTATCTAAAAATTTTCTACGCACTTTATATATTGACCAATCTTCTTAAGAATTTTTTTTTAAAATTCACAGTTGTTACATAACTGATGATTTTCTCGATGTATGGGTTAAAAACTGGCCCACTGAAATAAAATAATTCTGTGCTGAAAAAAATACTATAAGCCAGATTTTTTTAAAAGTTTTCGGGTTCAAAATTTGTAATGATTTGAAAATTATAGAGCCAACGGCAGAAAATGAATACTTCTAAAATTCACATGAAAACAATTCTTAAGGAGGGTATATGAAAACAATTCTTAAAGAGGGCTAAAAGTTTCTGCACGTCTGTATATATATGAGACGTTTCACGCCAACGGGCACAGCGAGTTGCCCAAAATTCAGCGCAATAAATGGATACATAAGTTATACCAAAATTTTCCTTAAACTATACTCTTCCGAATGCCACATGGTATTTTTTGAAATTCAAATTGAAATTTTCAATATGGCGGCTGAATGTAGCTCAGATCACTCTGAGGGAGTAGACATGAGTTGCTAACAATCTCTTAAGATGTCTTAAAATTTTTGTATAAGCTTATTTCTATGTATTTTTTATTGCTGAATACGAATA
>UELV01005232.1:0-11510 GCA_900490015.1 Megastigmus stigmatizans | reverse complement strand
TCCTAAAGGTTATAGTTTCACGAGTTAGCCATTAAAATTTCATCGGAAAATATTCAAATTTCAAAAAGTTATAAATTTTTTTGTAAAAAGGGATAGATTTTCAGTTTTTTAAACAAATTTCGATTTTTTTCAATATCTAAACAATAATTTTGGATCTTATAAACTAAAACACCCTTTAGTAGAGACCTTAAGGTACTTGTAAAAAAAATTGCAAATGAAAATATTAATAAATAAAAAAGTTATAAACATTTTTGCCCACTGGGGGGTCTGAAATACCCCATGTGTCATTTATGTTATTATTTTGACGTGTGTCAGTTAAGGGTTAAAAATAATTTAATATTTTAAAAATCCACTTTGCTTTTTATTTTTGATATTATTATTATTAAATACTTTAAAATATTTTCTGAAAGTATCACAGCTTTTTATTTCTTATCTCTGTAATCAATTGCCTAATACCAGGTATCCATGAGCTACAAACTGATGCATTATTCATCATAAGTGAAATATGCAATTGATCTGCATATTCTACATCACCATCTTTTAAAGCTATAAGTACATCATAGTGTTAAAATAAGTTTTAATATTAAATGTAATCTAAGAAAATAATTATTGAAATACCTTTAGAAATATCTAAAAGATTTGTATGTACAATGTTATTTAGTTTATCTTCATTCCACATGGTTTCCATCCTTTCTAGTCTTTTCTGTATTTCTTCTGCCTTAGCTGAGTTCAGCTGTTCAATTAAAAGCTGTAAATTATCAAGAGTATCTTTTAAAGTCTTGCCTTTATTTATTTCCTCATCCGATTTTTCAACTTTTGCTCCTGTTGGTGCAAAAAATGGTTTATGGGGCGCTGTTGTTAGTCCGCCAATTTCAGCATGTGGAGGAATGTTTCCTACAGGTGGCATCGATCGATTCAAAGAGGAACTAGACTGTTCTATCTTGGAATCCAATGGAAAAGCTACCCTCTTATTTAATAATCTTTTTGTTGGCGTACCGACAGCAGGTTTTTGAGATCCAGAAAATGCCCAGCTAGGAGGATCATTCCATCCTGGATCATGTATCGATTGCAATGTCTTTTGTGTTGAAGCTACATCTATAAAAAAAGAAGCCAAATAATTACAATATTTTGTAATTACCGACGAATTTCATAACTTTGCCCAATATTTATTACCTACAGAATCCTCTTCCATATTGTTGGTAAAATAAAGTCAACTAATATAAAACCTTGAAATCGAATTTTTTTATTCAAAACTTAATTTTAACTGAATAAGTAGTGTTTAAAAAGCAAACTTCAAAATTCTTTAGGTAACTATTGTTTTGAAAAATCATAAACTTGTTATTGTATACCGCTGTCACATGTCACCTGTCAATAAAATAAGCAAAACACAGAAAGGTTATACGAGACCTAACCTCTCTGACAATAACACAGAAATAAGTATGTTCCTAAAAGAATGTAACTCTATAGAGCCTAGATTGGTAGAACTGCTTTTTTATTTTAAAACTTTATATTTTAAATAATTTATATACAATACCTTAATGTACAAACATATGAAAATTTTCTGAAATTTTTTTTAACCAAAGAAATTAGTAACTATATTAAAACTTCCATCGATATGTTTTAAACGAAAAAATTCTCGATACAAAAACTAAATTTAAAATTCAATGCATGCACTACTTTAGTGCCAATCGAAGTCAATATTTTCTGGTAAATGGAAGGAACGCACATTGGCACGTTTTTAACATAAAACTATTCGTGCGTGTGTTCATCACCGTTCTTTCTTCAGCTTGATTAGTCGCGCACGAAAACTTTCGCAAGAACTTGAAAACTATCGGAGGGGCTGCTTCGGCGCTCAAATTATGCGCCAACTAAAATAAACTCCGTCTCCGATAGTCCGACGCAATATACCTATATAATTCCACGCGCGATTCGGTAAGTTATAAGTCGCTGTCGTGGCGAGAGAAAAACGTCACCCTTTATCGTTGCTTTTCGCGTTTCTGTGCTTTTCTCTCACATTTTATTTTCAAATTTTGCAAACTGTCAGATTGAAATGTTTCTTTATTTAATGAGCCGTTCAGTTAGAAGTTTATAAAAACATTTTATGCAGTGAACTTTCGATTCTATTTAAATTTATTTTGGAACGATCATAACCTCTAGTTAAAAATAAGATGAATCTATAGCAAACGGATTTTCCTAAACGGTTTATAACATTTATACTATTATACTTACATGATAATGACTAAAAATATAAAGAATACTAAAATTTAAGTTTGTATTTTTTGTGAATTATTTAAGAACAATAGTTCTTTATTTGATAAAAGATGATATGTAGATGTGAATGTTATTCCACTCTGTTAATTTATGTAATCCTTTTATCACAATCATGAGAACTATAGATTACAAAATTTATATTAATCATTTATTAAATAGAATTATACATTTTCTTTTACTGTAGATAAAAGGACAGAGATCAGTGCATAATGCCAGGTAAAATTAAAGTAAAGATCCTTGCGGGTCGCAATTTACCTGTAATGGACCGTTCTGGAGATACAACAGATGCATATGTTGAAATTAAATTTGGTAGCACAACGTATAAGACTGATGTGTGTAGAAAATCACTTAACCCTCAATGGAACTCTGAGTGGTACAAATTTGAAGTTGAAGATGCAGAACTACAGGATGAGCCATTACAAATCAGATTAATGGATCATGACACATATTCAGCAAACGATGCTATAGGAAAAGTTTATGTAAATTTAAATCCCTTATTATTACCTGGTGTACCACCTCCTGTTAAAAATATTTGGACTCTAGAAGCTTCAATCAATTCTACTACAGGCTCTCAAGGAGGTACCAAAATTTTACTAATTAAAATTCGAATAGTTTCAATCGTGTATTTCTTATATTTTATATATTCATACTATTAATAACTGATTATGATAGGGTCAGTAATGACAGGTTGGCTTCCAGTATATGACACGATGCATGGAATAAGAGGAGAAGTTAATATTATAGTTAAAGTTGAATTATTTATTGATTTCAATAAATTTAGGCAATCATCGTGTGGTGTAACTTTTTTTTATTGTGAGTATATTATTTCTAATATTAAGATTTCTTACATTATTTTATTTTCATTCAGTTAATTATTTTAACAAGTCAAGAAAGTTAATTTGAATTTTAATTATCGTTTAATTGTCATTGACTATTTAATATAAAAAAGAATGAACTGGGTTTTATAAAACAATTAAATAATGGTACAAATTTGTATGACTTTAAGCTCCGATTGTGCCACATGGTTATCATGCTCAAGTTATACATGGATTCGTTGAGGAATTAGTAGTTAGTGATGATCCAGAGTACAAATGGATTGATAAAATACGAACTCCTAGAGCATCTAATGAAGCACGACAAACTCTGCTTTTGAAGTTAAGCAATGAAGTTCAAAGAAAAACTGGTTTAAAAGCATTGGATCTTGGTGGAAATGCAGTCATTGGGTAAAAAGAATATTGAATCTGATATGAATTTACTTTATTTGTTTTTGCCTATAATTTGAACTAAAAGCTTTCCATTAATCATTATTTGATGATAGCAATCCATTAAGCTTTCCATTAATCATTATTTGATGGTAGCAATTGTTTTATTTTATTTTAATAATTTTAATAATATTTTAAATTAGGAGACAGTACTTGGTTACATGGTTCTATATCATACTTTTCTTATCAATTAATCAACTTTTGAGTTTCTGAGAAAATACTTAAAAATTCGAAAAAAGGAACGAAGACTTAATTATTATTCATAACTGTGTATTAGAATAGGCAGTGTAGAACCTCCTTAAATTTATCTAAGTTTATGGTTAAATTATTTGTTCAACCTACTAAATAAAAATATTAAAGTTCAATAAATTTACAGATATTTGCAAAATTTTGATTTGGAGGGAGAATCTGGAATTGTTGCTAGAGGCATTGGTACGGTAGTCACTCTTGTGAAACTCCATGATTTTCCAAATTTTCTTTCGGAAGCTCCAACTGCAGAAGAGTGAGTTTTAAACCTCTTTTTACAAACGATTTTTTACAAATTTTCTGAGAAATTAAGTGTTTATGCATAGCTAACTAGTTAAGTAGTGAAAAAAAGAATTATGATCAAATATTGAAACTAGAAGTTTTTAATATTTAATTCGTTTAATATTTTACAAGTGATTAAATGAATACAGAATTAATATTAAAATATTTTAAATTTCCATTTAATTATAATGTAGATATTTAAGATTTATTAATTATGAGTATTTTCCACAAAGTAAAATCTAGAATACTTTAAATATTTTTGATAAAACAATCTATGAACTTTACTTGAATCGAATGACATAGTTCATGAAAACACTTATTTTAACACTTAATTGCTCTTGCATACTAATGAAAATATACAGAAAAATGTATATTCTTTTTTGAAAAGAATGTTTGATAATACAGAACATCTATTAAAACCATTCCGCAAAACATGCAGCAATTGGTAAAGAGCAGGTTTATTTTAATTCTATATCTTTTCTTATTCACCTCCTTTCCAAAACCCTTTGCATGCTACTGACAAAAAAAATAAAAGGTTTGCCGTACACAGTTTGAAATCTAACAAACCACTGTCTTCGGACTGCTCAGAATCAGAGAGCAGTCCTCGCTTACATTCTCATTACCATCATCACCACCATCACCATCATCACAGCAACAGCAACAACAACAACAACAATAAAAACAACAGCAACAGTAACAACTACAACAACCATAATAGCAACAACAATAGCAACATCTATGCTACCAACACCAACAATAGTATAAATCCCGCTTCGCCGACAACATTACTCAGCAGCAAATTTCCCTTGTACGGCGGCAACGTGCCTCTACAGCCGGTCACCCCGCTTAAGGCCACCGACTATAAGCACCCTTTAACTCGTCAAATGTCGGTTCAATCCTGGACAAGTATTGGCTCAAAACGCAATCCGCTAGGCTCAAGCTTGTCGCTTACCGATGATTTGATCGACGAATCTTCCTTGAGAACGATGCTCGCCCTGGAGGATATGCGGGGAGAGCCGCAAGGCAATCGATTTTCCCGTGGTCTAAGGAATTTACGCTATTTACCCCAGAGCGTTCTGGCGAAACGAAGTCTTGGATCTATCAAGTCAAGAACACCGGACTCTTTAGACGACGAAAGTGACCTTGACAGCATCCATTCAAGCAGCTGGTCAATCTGTGGTTCAGACTCAGCCAAATCTTCTTCGATTATGGACCTCCAGCGATCTATGAGAAAAAAAAAATTCACTCATAGAAAAGCTACTGGTGAGGGGATAGCAGCTATGCTCATTAGATCCGTTCATGCTGGAGGTTTACCACTGGATAGTGTTAAGGTGGGAATTAATGATATTTGCGGTATTATAATTATTTTTTTTTATACATGTGATATTCACATATCGTAAAAATATGTGACTTACGCATGCTAATTTATAAGTTAAATATAATATCATTTTCAATAATAACAATTTAGTTAAATAAATATATAACGCGCCTAAACCATTTCTATTAAATTATCAATATCATTAGAGTATTATAACTTGAGTACTTTAATGTCTACTAGAGTTCATAGTTTGACTCTTAATTTAAAAAAAAATATAAAATATTTTTACAAATCACTATAATTCAACCTAAAGGAAGATCGTGAGACGCCCACACCGTCCCCTGTAAATTTTATAGACGATGTTGCCTTGGAAGAAAATGAATTCACGCCTCCTATAAAAAATGAATATAACGAGGATCTAAAAATGATCGAAGAATCAGACGATCCGGAGCAAGAAGTAGCTGATAACGGCAACGGAAACAAAATGCTTCTGGTCACCTATACAAAACTGAAAATGTCATCGGAGGATGATGGTATACCGATGATCTCTTCTTCCGAAACTGATACCTCGAGCTCCGAAGATGATGACGAGGATGATGATCCCTCGGAATCAAGTACTAATTATAATATACTCGACGACACGCTGTCCCTGCTAGATCCCAGTTCTCCCGAGATCGAAAACTGCCCGACGCTTGACAACTCCCAAATCAAGCTGTATCCGTCGACTCTGCCGAGCCTTGCTTCCCGTACGATTGTGACCAAATTATTCGCCGTATATTATTCAGCCGTAGCTTTAAATTATATAATTTCATAACGTTCTTACAATTTTCAAGTACTTTAAATTCGATGCTAATTTTATTTGATAATTTTATTTCAATTTGTTCTTAAAATAACTATCTTAAAGAAAATTAAGGTTAAGGCTGAATTTAAAAATTATTGATGAAACTTGACGTTTTACAATTTTATTCGACTGATTACTGTTGCTCAAAAAATGTAAACTAATCTTTATTATAGCTGAAGATTGGAATGTTTACTCTGCTTTTCGCTTCTAATGATTATTATGTATGTACAGGATTACTTGGCACATAAATAGTAGTGTACAGTAGACTTTAGCAATGGCGAATCAATACTAAATTAGCCTTTATAACAGTAATTATTCGGATAATCATATCGACAAGTAATTCTGACATTTCGTCGATAGTTTTCTCTTAGTGACTTAATTCAAAATTAATTCGACAACAACTGCTTTCCATGCGCGAATCTCCGCTATCTTTTGCAGAATTGACATCTAAGGAAGAAAACGAAGAAGAGAAGGTCAGTCTGCTTGATGAAAAAGACGAGGAAAATCCAACAGCTTCCTCTGCGGTCTTCGATAACAAGCAAATTAGTTTCCTCTCCGTAGACGAAATTCTTTCTTCTGAGTTTTCATCAGACGTGGATTCTGATTTGCCATTGAGTGCAATCCCGAATGATTACAGGACAAAGAAAACTAAAAAGCTCTCCAGTCCTGTGAGAGCGTTTAAACCGGCTGAGTCAGAAAAACCAAAACACTTGCCAGAACCATCGCGATTAATGGTTCCTACTCGGCCACCATCAGATTATTCAGAAGAAAGAGAAAACCTTATACCCTCGCTAGAAGTTGATACGATAAAACCTCATGTCTCAACTGAAAAATCAGTCAAGAATAATGGTAGCAAAGTTGTAAGGCATCATCGACTGCACAAACAGTTGTCGGTGATGGAAGAAGAATATCACTCAGATTCTTCCGAAGACGAGTATTATACGAAAAAGTATCAGAGACCGGCTTCTTCCAAACCCCAAGAGAAGAAACTGTTGATCAATCTAGAGGACGACCAGCATCATTCGAGTTCAACGGATCAGCGAGCAAAGTCCCCCCGTAAAATCGAGCGCACCGACACTGTCATTTACAAAGGTCCTAAGGATGGTAAAGAGAAGAACCTTCTGGACTCGAGCAACAATCTGCCGCCATCTTGCCCAACTCCACTCTCCCCTGTAGTCGTAAATTCTCCAGTGACTAAAAACACTGACGGCAATCATTTGCAGGTCCCCTCTGCAAACCTCAAAGACATAGCCCCTAAAAGCCCTTATCCAACAGAAGATGCTAATGGCACAAAGACCGACTTCAACTTTCCAGACGAAGCTCGAGTAGCCGAGATGCTGAACAAAAAGTATCGACGATCCTGCATGCTAGACCTGATCAAGATCATCGACACCAAGATGTTGTCACACCATTCCCATTCAGACTCGATCAGACGTCGCAAGCACTTGGCGATCAGAATGAATCAGACTCCATCCCCAGA
This sequence comes from Megastigmus stigmatizans, assembly GCA_900490015.1. Lineage (NCBI taxonomy): Eukaryota > Metazoa > Arthropoda > Insecta > Hymenoptera > Megastigmidae > Megastigmus > Megastigmus stigmatizans. The sequence continues at coordinate 3,810 of UELV01005232.1, read as the reverse complement.
CTCCATCCATCGAAGAATGCCCCACCATCGACACTCCAGATCCAGATCTCCGGAATCCAGTCATCATCATCATCATCATCATCACAACCACTCTCCTCATCCCTCTTCGACCTCGCTTCATCATCTAAACAAATACGGTTCCAAGAATCATCATGAATCGTGCGAGAGCATAATCGACAAGCTGCCGCATCCTGTTTCACCCTCCAGCTCTGAGCCTATAATGAGACATGTTCCGGAGGAGCTCGAGGAAGTGGTTGTCGTGCAAGCAGCTAAATCTTTAGGCCAAAGGAAGCCCACTATTGAACCGACCAAGATTGAGAGGGAGCACCTGGAGATGCATGCTTTGAAAGCTCCGGACCGGTCTAAAACTGCTGCAAACCCCGTTGTCACAAACGAGAATACTTCCTCGACTCTTCCTACCTCTGATCTCACTCATACTATTACTGTAGCTCCTACTACTATTACTACTTCTACTTCTACTACTACTACTATTACTATTACTACTTCTACTTCTACTTCTACTTCTACTTCTACTACTACCTCTACTACTACTCCTACTACTCCTACTACTGCTACTGATACTGCTACTACCGCTACTACTGCAACTACTACCTCTGTTATTTCTAATATCCCTGATACTAAAACAACTAACCTAGCTAATACAACTGACAATTTGTGTGTCTCCCATTCACCATCCACACGCAGGCAGCAACAGCATCATCAACAGAATCACGAGAGCCAAAATCAACAGGGAACGTCGATCAGTCCGGCTCCTACACAAAATCAGCAGCATCATTTGAAAACGGCTCATTCGCCAGCGACCAGAAATCCAGTGATGCCGTTGCATCGGAGATCCAGCGACTCGGACCTCAGTATCACACCTAAAGGTCGGTGATTGGCTTTTGAGTCTTTATGCTTTTCAGTTTTCAAATTCTCTTAATGCGATCAATACAACTGTCTTTTATGCACCAATAATTTTTTTGCTTTCCTTTTACTTCGCTTGTACGTGGTATATAACTTCTTATGGCAGCCGACATCATTTATTGCTAATTTAGATCGTTTGCGCCGTGATGTTGTAGAAGATTCATTTCATTTACCCTCGAATATTACACTTTATCAGCAGGGTTCGTCTTACATTTTTAAAGAAAATGATTTGCTCCCGTTGTACTTGTCAAATCGATTATAATTTGTTATAAAACCCTTTTTTTATTTAATTACTTCTATTGATTGGCTATTGTTTTTTGTTCTATTTTGAGTAAAAGTGGTCTAGCTAGATGTCACTTGACAATGTTGTTGAAACTTTATCAAGCCCCTATGATTGATCAAAGTAATTATTTTAACATTCACACGACTCACTTATAAAGATGAGAGTACGATTTGTCGTAACAAGTGGATAACTTGATGTATGTACAGTTCATGTTCGCATAATTATACAAGATTGAAGGATCAGTCTATTGGCATAATATCGTAGAATTATTATAATATTAGCTAATAAGAAAGGCCACAGTTTTTGATTACGAATATTTACTCTGACTGAGCTGCAACAAAGGTTTTGCAACTTATATAAATCTTATGATGACTGCCTACTTACGATTAGTAAAAATGAAAAGTATCAAAACTTATTATTGACACCTGGCTAAGTTTGTTTTGAATACACATAAAATTGCTTCAGCAAAGAAATCCGTTAGTTCCCTTTTAATTTTCTTGATTACTTTCGTTGTTATTTGTGTACTTAAATAAAAAACAGCAATGATAGAAACGTGAATATTTCCTATTATACTAAATTTAGTTTTTATAACAAGGATATTAATATTTAATTTTAATATACATTAAACACATATATACTTACACTAGTGATCGTTAGTACAGAAATTTCCAAGCTAAAAATTTTCGACATAAATACACGTATTCTAGAAAATAATAAAATGTAATAGAATATTGTAAGAAGTGAAAAATTATTTGTGCATTTATAAAAGCAGTGAAGTGTAACTTCATATAAAAATATAATTATATATAATACATATATATATATGCATATATACATCCTCTTTACCTGAATTTTCTTTCTGTTCCATTCGCGTTGTTACTGCATTATAACCAGCAGGATTTTATAAATTCTTTCGCGAACGTGAGTACCAGCGAAAGGATGCTCTCAATTATGTTCGATGTTGCGATTGTCGTCTCTTTTTTACTTTTGTTCTACCTTGTTTAATCGTCGTCGTCATTCAATTTAACCAACATAAACTTTATTTTTTCTTGTTTTCTAACAGAGTACACTCTTTACTCCCCAATACCATGTTGAGAATAAAAATAATGCTAAAGATATAACGTTCTAAGTGGACTTCAACAACACTATGCATACAATTCATCATTTCCAAACTTTACAACATTCGTACTTGTCTGAAATTTCATTATTTATCTAATCATTTAAAAAAATCCAAAAGTAAACAGCATTTATAAAGAATTGATTGCGAAAGTTTAGAAAATTTTAGACCCAAAAAGAGGTAAATTGTGATGCAACTTATTGTATTAACATCACATTAACATTCATTTATCCACATATTTCATTTAAAATTATTTATGTAGTTTAGTTAAGTTAGATAAAGTAAAACCGTAATGAACGTACATCATTATTACTCGTAAATGTTACACATACTTTTGTTATGATTTAATATGAATTAAATGTTATCAATGGATATGAGAAAATGGTTAAAGTTTGGATCATTAAAAATCGATTAACCTTATAGATAAAAGTTTCGTGAAGAAGGGCAGATCTTTCAGACTTCGATCGGATCGCGGCTACTCATCAAAAACGATGCTCAGCGACAGAGGCTCAGGTTTCGTGAAATATAACCAAAAATGATACTGTGTCCCCTTAAATGTTCCTGTTGCATAATTGTTGTAGGTACTGCGTCAAATTCCATACATCTCCGAAGTATTAACCTATGTACGTGTTTTCATTCTATTAGTGAATATAGCATTGGAGGCATTGACAATTTTTTAAATACGGATAAGCACTAATTTTTAAATTTTACGATGATGAAGCTTAAAATATCATATATTATAAACGCACATCTTAAAATTTTCATAAACTAGCAAAACCTTGTCAAACTATAGAAAAACTCATTCTGTAGAGAAAAAAAACTTAATTTCATGCACTTTTTTTGATAGCTGAGCTTATGATAGATTAATTTTGGTAACGGCTTTTTAAAAATATAACTTTAATCTAAAAAAAAATATATTCTTTACAATTTGAGAGGAAAGAAGTGTCCTTTTAGGGTTTGAGTCGGATTTAAATTTCAATACATAATACAAGTATTTCAAATAAAAATAATCCATTTGAACAATTTCTTAAATAATCTGTTTAAATATAATTTATGTGTAAACAAAAATATCAATGTGAGAATTGGTGCTTTTCTATAAATGCATCTGTAAATTATCAAGTTTCATATTAGGTGGACAACTTTGCTTCCGCCGATTTTTTCGAAAATTTGAGACTTTATTCTGAAAAAGTGATTAGCTGTTTATGATTCAAAGTACTGTCCGTCACTAGCCACTACTTTTTGCCATCTTTCGGGCAATTGTCGGATACCATCTCGAAAAAACGATGCGTCTTTTGAGGCGATCCACAAATCGATCCATTCTTTGACTTCTTCATAAGAATGGAAATGCTGCTCAGCTAGGCCATGTGCCATCGATCGGAACAAATGGTAGTCGGAAGGAGCAATGTCTGGAGAGTACGGCGGGTGGGGTAAGACTTCCCATTTTAGGGTTTCTAAATATGTCTTGACGGGTTTTGCGACATGTGGC
>UELV01005230.1:0-10672 GCA_900490015.1 Megastigmus stigmatizans | reverse complement strand
TCTCTCTCTCTCTCTCTCTCTGTATGTGTGTGGGCGAATGGATTTTTTTTCGAAGGATACAAATCTGGGGGTATAGGGCTTTATCTTCGGAGTTTCTCTGTCTCTCTGGGTACCTACACACTAGAGGGATGGGCTTTTCGAAAGGTTTACGATCGTACGAATAAATGCTGATACACGGACAATCCGCGGATCTACTATGTGTGTGTGTGTGTGTGTGTAACGTGTGTGGTTAACTGTGTGGCTCTCTCTCTCTCTCTCTCTCGCCGGCATGCGGTAAGTCTATAAAACTAACTTGATTTTGGCTTTTGCTGCGCTGCTCGTAGGGTATAGGGCTCTCGGTTGCTTAGTACACTGGAGAGTAAATGACGGTTCTCTCTCTGACCATTTTTGTAGGTACAAGTTAGTTTTAAATACCGAAATGATTATTGAATTTTTTGTTCTTTTGGCTTTCCTTATTTATCAAATTATTTCTGTACTGGTAAAAAATATAGTAATCTTTATGGAATAGAGAATGTAGAATTACATTGAATTTTGTAAAATAAATAAATTCAATTCAAGTTGGCTTCTTCGTTCTGCAATGAAGTTTAAATTACACCAAAAGTTAGTAATATCCATTTCGGTTCACCGTGTATTATCCCATTTCCAAACTATCCACTCAAAAATATACAGCGATGAAATTGAATTTCCTATCCGTGCACACGTATAATTAACACAGCCAAACAAATTCAAAACATAGAATACACAATTACACAATGGATACATTTTCACTTACATTCTCGCACAAATAACCCGTCGACATCGGACAAAAAATAGTATTTCCACGAATGCAATGCGCATCAGCGAATAAAGAAAGCATGCGCTCGCCGCATAATGTCGTATAATCTGCGAGGCGATGTCGGCGCCGATAATCGAGCAACGCGGTGCGGAAATTGAATCGAACGGCTGTACTCCCTATATACAGGCGTTCTACATTCTATATATATATAGGCGCTCGCAAATATAAGAGAGCGGACGGCGCTGGCTTCTTTATCCAGCAATTGGCTGCGCGCGCGACTCAGCTTTTATCGGAGCTTTTATTCCCCATCCCCCCCGTATACGCTCTCGCCGCCGCCTATTATCGTAATTTTTCCAGGGAGAAAATTCAGGATCGCCTCGGTCTCTTTTTCCCTTCTCGTGTGTCAGACGACCCGCATTCCGTGCAACGAGAGATTTTCATGAGCGACTATTGGACGACCGCCAAATACACCCTTTGCATCTTTTCTTTTTTTCTTTTTTTTATGTTAAGCCCTTGCTCCACGTTTCTCGCTAACATCCTTGTTCGTTTTTTGTTCTGTCGAGGAGGATATACACGCGAAACCGCAGGAGGATGGGTAGGGGTTTCGAGTGTGTCTCGCTCTCTTTCGTTTAGCCGGAAGTGTGTACGGAATTGTCTGCGGCCTTGCGAACTTGTTTTTCTTTTTCGATTTTTCGCGACAATTATTGCTAACTTTGTTGAACGCAGAATTTTCGCTTGAGTGATTATTGCTTGATTAGAAAATATTTTGTATATAACAATTTTTTCGACCGATTACTGGATTTTCGTTGATCAAATTCGATATTTTTAACTAGGTATTACAATGGAAATGAAAGTGCAAAACTCATTTTTTTATCTGGTACTTCAAGAAGAAAATTGATCTTACAATGAGGGCTAATGAAATTGCCATAGGTTGAAGACAAAAACATTGCAAATGAAAAATACTAAGGGTTAGCAATATCATTTTTATTTATCAGAAAATAGATTAATAAAAAAAAATTGCACTTAATTCGATTAATTTTTCCTAAAAATTTATTTCAATATACATGATAAAAATATTTTCTATTTATATTATAACAATATTTAAAAATTAAAAAAAAACTTAAATTTATAAAAAGAGTTTATATAACAAATATTTGTACAATTATATTTTGCACTAATTTTGTGCATATTTGGTGAAAGTTCATGTTCGCCTCTGAATAGAAAATTCATTGGAAAAGATTTAAAATAACGTTAAATATTCATGGCTAATGTATTATTTGAGCTGAAATCCATGTAGGATAATGCGTACAACTATACTCAGTGCCACTTACAATTTCAAATCTTTCAATTATTAATAATTCTACAGCTTAAAAGTTGAGATTTATTTCTTGCAGTGTAGCTACAATATAACTCAACTTTCTAAATGTTGTAATATGAAAAATTAAAAAAAAATTAATACGAATCTGTAAGTTCAAAAAATAATCTATGTAGATTATTGTATGATTACATTTGTTTTTTTATACGAATCCTCAGTTTAAGCAATTTATTTCAGCATAAACCTAATTCTTAAACCATCGCACAAGTATCTTTGCTATAATATTTATCAATTTAAAAATGGAAATAAAAATATTTGAGAACTATATGTTTTTAATTTCAACTAATTTTCGTATAATAATTATTCTACTGTTGCATTCTGCTTATTTTAAAAATTTAATGACAGAACTAACTTCAAAAGTTTTAGAATACGAAAAATAAATTATTTTCGTTAAGGGGGATATTAATTTTTTTAATAATAGTTTATCTTTAACAAATTGTTTAAAAGACAATTTTTTTTACTAATAAATAATGCTTTTAGCAGTATAAGACCTGCTAGGCTTAATTATATGAATTCAATACTCATATACTTGCAACTGAATATACTGGTCCAAAATGACTTTACCACACAATTCCAAAACCAAATCTTGATGGATTTGTATGAATTTAGTTTAAATTAATAACATATTTTAAGAAAACTCAAAGAAAAAAGTTTGGATTAAAATATAGAAAAAGTAGAAAAAAGAACCAAATGGAGTAAAAAATTTAAATAAGAATAAAAATATAAAACTTTTCGAAAATCTGTTAAATTCACTTTGTAGGAAATAAAAATACCTTTAATTGAAAAAAAGTGTATACAAATCCATCAAGATTTGGCTTTGAAATTGCATGCTAAAATGAATTTGAATCAATATATTGCATTGTACGTACATAAGAATTGAACTGATACAATTAAGTTTAGCAGGTCTCAAAATACTGCTAAAGGTATTACTTATTAGTAAAAAAATATGCCTTTTGAAAATTTGCAGTACGTTGAGACCTACTAAACTTAATTATATCAATTAACCGGCTTATTACCTTAATTCTAGCTCTCCGTCCAAAATAATGGATTTAACTCAAAAGAGACGCTAAAAAAATTCACCGATCACAATTATTACAACGTAAACGCTTGTACTTAATTATTAACTTAATTGATTAACTTTTTCGATTGCCTTGTGGATCTTCTAGTCGGCACTAACTCTTCGGTTCCGTTCGTGTTTTCTTCAATCTCGTCTACAAGAATTTTTCTACGAACGTTTCGTGCGCTCACTCTTTTAGGTAGCTGTTTTGTCACAGCTCCTGATTTTTGTATTGCTGGATTATTACAATGATGCTCATCATCACTAGATTCTGCGATTTTGATCATAGGAATGGCTGGCGGTGATTTTCTTCGATGTACCTTGTGCGTCGGCTCTTTTTCCACTTGTTGCTTTGGTGTTGTGCAGCCATCGGCTGGCTGGTTAGTTATAGTGATAGGAATATCGAGGGGCACAGAAATAGCTAAAACAAATAATAAAAAAACGTAAATTTTATATCAAGTATTTTTAGGCATATCAAACCCTTGCAAGACAAGATACCCCCTACCCAAGTTACGATTTATCAAAAAAATTATGTGGCATTAATTATCGATAAAAGATACTATTCTTTGAGACATGATAATTTTGGATATCAGAATATTTATGCTGAACAAAACTAAATTATAAATTTTTAAAAAAAGTAAAGCTTACATAAACTGTCCTGAAATTTTTCATACAAGTGATGTTCAAGATATAGTTCAGTTGCATGCACATGAACGTAATGATTAATCAAATCATTTTTTACAGAGACATCTAAAATTTGTTCAATAACAGCCAGAGCACCATCTTTTTGCTCAGGTTCGAAATCGATGATAAATATACTAAAATCTAATAAGAACATCAAATAATCGACAGTAAAAGTATGATGACGTTTCCATTCGTAATTAATGGATGCCCTGTTTTTGGCCGGATCTCTCTGGTCCAACCTCATCCATACCAAAGTTGCTCCATGAAAATGTTGCTGTGCTTCCTTCGTAAGTTTTAATAAACTGTAAAGCTGAGCGCGAATATGAGTACAAGAGAAAACCAGGTACTGATACTGGAGGTTTGTGCATATGAAACACTGACAGCGGGCTGAGTGACTGAAGAAAACGGGAGGAGAGAAGGCCTTTTTCTTTAGCTCAGGTGATGCATTATTCTTTGAGAGGTTTATGGAAACAACTGGAGGAGCATCGCGCAATGCGGGCGGCGAATCCAGCTAAAAAGAAAATTAATTATTTTTAATTTTATTACGTCAATAATAATTATCTACTAATTCACAAATAATTATAAAAAATTAGAATAAAATTTTTTCATTTCTTGGTTCTATGCGCATTAAAGCATGTTGACTATTTCTTATTGGAAAAAATATAGAATACAAGCAGAATCAAATTTTTAAAGATAATTAAATCATTATAGATAAGATTTAATAAAGTCATATTGAATTGTTTACTTTGTTACCTTTAATAAATGTTCTTCTTCCTTAAACTCAGCTTTCATTGACATTTGAAACTGCTCAAGGTAAAGAATATGCTCTAGGTCTTGAAGTCTAGTTTCACAATCTTCAATTTGCAAGCGAAGTAAGTCTAAGTAACAGAAGCACTTGAGGAATTGGGCTATTCGTAAAGTCATCCCTAGTTTTTGAGCAAGCTTTAATCCGTATAGCATATGTGCATTTATTTCTCGATACCAGAAGAGGCTACTCATAGGAATTACACAATTGCACATTATTTCAAATAACTGTTCACAAGCAAAAAGTTGGAATCTGATGTTCCAGAACCTACAAAAATCTAAAATAAATATAAAAAATTATGAAAACAACTGGTTTTATTTATAGTAAAAATTAACAGTAAATTTCTTCATGCAAGCAAATTTATTTTGACAATTTAGAATATTATCTGCTGAATAATTCAAAATTTCTATAAGTGAATAATGTATTTATGTAAAGCTATTTGAATCTCACAAAGAAATTTTTAAATATAGAATTTTTTATACATAGCTTCATAGCACATTTTAAAGTATTAAATAAAATTAAGTAATTACCTTGATTAAAAATATCATGTATATTAATCATTGAATAATGAATTTCTACTAATAAATGGCAGTATTCGTGTTGACTATGTTTCGAATTAAGTAAATGATAGTTACGAAATTGTATATCTGCAGAGTAGATACATAATTTAGAATTCAATAGCAGTTTATAATTTGGCATCATCTTCACTTTTTCTATTAATGCTTTAGCTTCTTCAATCTGAAATAAAAATATAGTCACATACATCTTTTTAAAAACAACCTTTTTAAATTTATTATTAAAAGTTTTAATATACCTTTTTACAATCGCAATAAAAATCTGCTAAACTTAACCAATATAAAGCAGTAATGTCAGTTTCTGTAGTTACACTAGAATCTTTAATATGTTCTACATATTTATTAGCATCATTAATCCATGCCTCACAAATGTATCTTAAAGATAAGCTTCGACTAGTTACTAAAAAGTATAATAAATGATTAATTCTATTTTCACCTGGTCACGTACTATAATTTTAATTGAAAAAATGATTACCATATATACAAGTTGTGTAATCATTAAGACTTGTAGCTAATTTGTGAGCAATATTCCAAGATTTTTTTTCAATACTATTAAATTTATACAGACGACAATATTCTCCACATATAATAATGGTCTCCAGAGTAAATTTTGGTTCCCAGTCATTAGCAATTGCAGTCTATGAAAATTTAAATAACTTATAATATTCATTTTCACTCATAAAGTATTATAAAGTTAATTTATAAATATGTGATCGAATATATAATAAGAACTCACTAGATTTTTATTTAAGCAATGTTCCCATATAGACAATACTTCTCCTAATTCTTGAGCGCATTTCTTATCTTCTTCGATATTAATTCCCCCATACGTTGGTACAACTTCATTTTGATCTAATATTTCATCATCTGGACGTTTTCCACTTGACACTTTAAAGGCTTTTGTTGTGAAATTTGCATCATCTATTTGTTTATCAATAGCTTGACTTCTAACATACAATTTTTCAATAATAGCAAAAAACCTTAAATTTGTTATCAGACATTTAGTTACTACACATTCTGTCTTAATGTTTTTCAACTTGTCAATGGCATTTGATATGTATTCAGAAATGAATTCTCTCTTGTTCAATTGAAGAGCATGAAAACAAAGAAGTAACACACCTCGTCCAAATTGTACATTGCAGTTTTTTTTTTCTAATGAAATACAAATAAAATATCAGTGTATTATTTCGATTATTAATTTTAATACTTTTAATTATTGATATCTCAAATTTTAATGCTACATATTTTTCAATTTTCAAAACATTACAAAATAAATAATATGTATTATTTTACCTAATTCATCTAAGGTCTTTTTCATGGGGAGAATCATATTGCATTTTACTTGATACAAAGCCCTTAATTCTCTTAAACATAAATCACTTGTATCATGATCTGCAAGGTTTACAGTAACACCAAGTTTTTCTACTACTTCAGCATCAGTTTTCAAACACTTTAATAATGTAAGAGCTTGAGTTTCTTTGGAATCGATGAGTTTGAGTTTAAGAGAAGCCCATATATCATATGCTTTTTTCTTTTTATTTTCGTAAATACTATAAAGTGCATTATATGCTGTATAACTCATAGCTTTTCTAAAATTCCCTATAGAAAATAATATACATATATAAATTTATCCTTTAATAATTTAAATAACAAAATTGTTTTAATGAAATATGAATATTTATATTCAATTTGTAATATATTAATACATTTATCATTAATATTAATAATTGATTACATCTGTGAATACAGATAAAAAAAATATATACATATAAAAACATATGTACTTATTTTTATATAAGTTGTTACACATTTTTATAAAAGTTAAAAATTATAATAATCCTACCTTGATTAAAATATACAGTACTCAAACGATGTAATGATGTAGCCACTGGATTTTCTAATCCAAAACTACTGATCTTACTCTTTAAGCCATCTCGTTGAACAACTTGTTTACATAGTACTTCATATAACTCTTCAAGTTCTGAAGGAAACTTAGTCTCACTAATGAGTCCAATGTTAAAAATTGTTCTTCCACACAAATCCCACATAAAAGATGAGTTTTTGCAATTCAATTTATCTAGCTGATAAAATACTGACAGTAACTCTTCTATTAACTCCTTAACTAGTAAAAACATCTTTTTATCGAGGACATCCTTTTGAAATTTTGAAATAACTCTTATATACGTTGAAGTTGCTATAGATGTGCGATAAATGTCTGTTTTCACTAAGCATTTAACAGATTCAGAACTTTTCTTACAGGTACAATTATCAGAAAGTGGTCTATTTTTTAAAATTCTGTGTAAACACTTCACAAAATCACCCACGTATAAAATATCATCGTAACTAATATTTGTATTCGACAATTGTTTTGAAACTAAATTCTGCCAGTTAATAAACAATACCTCAAAGCTCTGTGATATGGCAGCAATAGTTTCTATAACCAAACAATTTTTTTCTCCATACTTTAACAATAAAAGATTTAAAATTCCAAAGGATTTTTTGAATCGCAAGTGACCAATTTCATTTGACATGAAATTGGTTTCAAATAGATTTATACTGAATTCCCTAAAAAGTTTATAGCAGTCCAAACATTGCGGTGAAGTTTTTAAAGGTTCAATAAAATAAGTATCAAATTGTCGAAAATAATTTAAAATGTTTGAATTGTTTAAAATATCGTCTCTTTTGAAACAGGCTGAACCTAACATACATATTGAAAGATTGTAAGCTTCTTCCACTGAAAGTTTCTTTAAACTTAAAATATAACTCGATAAGTGTTTAAATACTTGCAATAAACATGGAAAGGCAACATCCAATGAAACATTAGCTAACTTTTTAATATATACTTCTGCAGCTTTAAAGGTGTAACCTGAATTTTCACCACAAAATGTCAAAATCTTTAAATGATAACTTATATAAGTACAAAATTCTTCATCAATACTATTTTTCGCTGTTTTAGAATTTGCTATTATATCTAATTTCTTAAGTAATTCTGTGGACCAAAGTAAAGCTATTTGATAATATTTGGAAGATTCATAGTTATCATTAATATTAATAACTTTTCCAGGAAGTAAATAACTTGATATATCTTTAGCTTCCTTAAAAAACTGATTCTTTAAAAGATAATACAGAATATAGTACACAGCACTGAACCATTTATTTTTATCTGGAATACTTGATATATTATCACAAATAATCTTAGCAATTGTATATATTTCTAATTCTTTTAATAAATTTTCTCTACAACATCGATCTGCCGAATGGGATAAATGTAAAAGAAGCTTAAACATATATTTTTGACTTTCTCCATCTAGCTTCTTACTTTTTATGTCCTGAAAAAAAATTATACATTTATAAGTTACTTTAACTATAGACTTCAAACTCATGAAAAATATATGTATGTTTACTTTCAGGGCAGCTAAGGTATGAGAGCATTTTTCTGTTATAACAGAAGTCAAGTAGTAATTTTCTCATATTAATTGATAAAAAAATGTTTATACCAGTCTAACCTAAAAATCGCAAGTTTGACAGGACTTTTAGGCTCTCGTGGTATAAAATATTGTTCAACAGAAAGTAATGGGTAAGTTAATTTTTTAGTGCATGTGACTTTTCTCTCGCGCTTCGCTCGGGCATAAAACGTCCCATGCAATAAAAAACAACTTACCCAACAGTGTCGAAAAGTACCAACTATATTTCATAATGTAACGACTTATAGTAAACAAACACATCTTAAAAGAATATAATAATAAAACTGAAATCGCTGCACACATTTAGTTTGGGAAATGATTGTGTTACAGTAAATATTCATTTAAATAATTAGTAACAGTTAGTGTATCATACCTTAAAACTTGTTATGACATTCTGAAAATTTAATTCCTGAATCCAACCGACACATTTTTTATATTTTTCAATGAAATCGGCCATATTCCTATATAAAAGTAATTCACTTTAAACAATACATTACACAATTAAGAAACATTTCCAGAGTGAATAGAACTCAAATTTAGACGTTGAGCAATATCAACGAATATAGACGCATTATAGAAGCGTACTTTCATACTGGGTCCGGCACTCCGATCCGGGGACGAAGGGTCTCAGAATTTTTAGTTCCGATGGGGATGCTTATGGCGGGATGGCGCGACTAGTACTCTATGTGTATGGGGATACTGGGGACTTGCCCTAAGGCCGCAGAGTGGGAGAAGCGAAAAAGAGAGAGATAGAGAGAGGAAAATAGTTCGCGACCGTGCGGAGCTGCGGACCGACACTGTAACGGTCGACCGAGTCACACCCATACGATCAAATTCAAATTCTTTTTATCCTCGAAACTCAGGAATAGACGTGATTTTCGGGGAGTCAGTGGATCCTCCGCCTTGCGCAACAGACTCTCAACGGTCTCGATGACAGCGTGCCTTTCCAGTACTTACGATAAGGAGATTCAGCGCTTTTTTATCTGCGCGCCAGCAACAAGCAACGACGTGCTCCATCAGCACGCATTTCCAGCGCACCTTGACTGCGTGCCGTTCGCGTCGGCCTGATTAACCTCTGAAGAGGCCAGGGGCTACTGTCAATATGAGACCCTTTTTCAAAGACCTTTTTTTAGGCATAATGATTTTTAAAAAGTTGGCTATCCTCGACCTTTATGTATATATAATCATTTAATCCCAAGCTTTTATACCTAATAACCTGGTGCACTCAAGTTGAACATTTTAACGTCAAAAAAAGTTCCCTAATCGTAGATTCAAGGTAGATACGATAAAAATTAACCAAACTCTAGGCTTTTACACCCAATAAACCGATGCTCTCGAGTTGAATACTGAACGCGAAAAATGATTCTCTAACGGCCAGATTTTACATGCAATTAGTTGAAAAATAAATTAACCCAATCTAAGCTGTTACACCACAAATTGTTAAACCCGGCGCACTCGAATTGAGAATTTCAAAAGGATAAAAAGACTTGACTATCCTCGACCTTTTTATACATATACATATAATAACTTCAACCCGTAAGCTTTTACACCTAACAACCCGATGCTCTAGAGTTCAGTATTTCATTGAGAAAAATATTCTTTGACAACCGCGTTTTAAATGCAATTATGGAAGCGTCCACCAAAAACCAGCCACAGGGCGCGCGCGGCGCATTTTTCGCATAAAAGGCGCTCTGTTCAACTCGCTCACAATCGAACGGTAAGACTCTTAGAAAAAATCAAAAGACATAGATCGATAGATTTTTTCTCGCTCTTTCTGGTGGTTTAACTATTTTTTCTCTATAATGCTTCTTTAAAGTCGAAAAATTGAGTCGAATATTTAAATCAATTTTTCTAAAAAAATGTATTTTTTTTTTCGAAATAACTTTTTTTATTCTAAAGTACAACTCTTAAACTACAAAGGCCTGAAATTTCAGGAT
>UELV01005227.1:0-12004 GCA_900490015.1 Megastigmus stigmatizans | reverse complement strand
ATATATATATATATATATACACACTGTACCGCCGCTAAAACTTGTTTCATCAGGTAGCGGTGGCAGCACTGAACTGAACACAGATTACAGGTTAAAATTTATATTTATACAGTAGTTATTATACCAACGAATATAGACGTTTATATTCATTACTTATACTATAGTTATTACTGGAAAGCACTAAAGCAGAGGGCTAAAGCAAAAGCGCCTATATTTGTTGTTTACAAAAACCAATTGTTATTTTGAAAATATTACATCAGCATAATGGAATTAGAAGCGTTATCTTCAAAGAATGATTTACTTTGTAAATTGTAAGCATGAACATTAATTGTTATATTTTTTTAATTTTCTGTTTATAATATAAAATATATAACCTTTACTTGCACTTAAAAGAATTAGATCGTTATTAAAAGTTAACCGATGTTTATTCTATAACGATATTTTTCTTTCGAATACAGATGTAACGAAAAGGAACGACGTTATGTTTGTCCAAAATGCAATATAGACTACTGTTCCCTTGAATGCTATAAATCAACAGGTCATTTAGAATGTTCAGAAGCTTTTTATAAACAATGTATAGAAGAGGAATTAAAAGAGCAACAATTTGATCCGCAAATGAGACAGAAAACATTAGAGATGCTTCAAAGGGTTTACGATAATGATACAGATGGCTTTCTACCAGAAGAGAAAAGTGATACCTCTGATGAAGCAGATCTGGATTCTGATGATGAAAATGTAAAATTTTGAAGTTGATCTTCAACTTAAACTACATTTTTATTACAGAATTAAAAAAAAGAATATTTCAGGTACAATCATTAAGTGCACGTTTAGAAAATATAAATTTGGATGATGCAGATAAAATATGGTCAGTTTTAACTCCATGTGAAAGACAAAAGTTTGAAGCATTAATTCAAAGCGGAGAAGCTTCAAAATTAGTACCTTCATGGGATCCATGGTGGACCTATTCTGCACAGAAAAAGTTGGTAAAAGAAGTAACTGAAAAAAGTGAAGATCAAAAATATAAAAATAATTGTCCCAAGATTTTAGACATACCAGCTTTAAAATCAGTATCTGTAAGACATTTTTTAAAATTTTATTTTCATAATAATTTTCTTTATAAATAATTCTATTTTTTATTTTAAAATTTTAGAAAGCATCTCCATTTATAAAATATAGCATTATTAACATTGTGTATGCTTATGCATATAGTGTTTTACACTTTATCGGTGAACATCATTCTACTCCATTAAATACTATGTATGTATTTTTACGTTTATGTGAAACAATGCGAGTAAATCGAGTATTTAAGGACTGTCTCTCTGCAACTGAGAATGTTTTGCTAGAAATTGCAAATGTAAGAACAAGGATTTTTAATTTTACCATTTTATTTCTGCTTTTACTTCTTAAGTTTCATAAGATGTAAAATTATTTTTTAATAGTGTGATGCTCTAATTGGAGATCAAGAAACCATTTTGGGAACCAAAGAAGCTGGTGATGCTATTTTAAATGGACCAGAGAATGAAAATAAATCTTTTTATATTTGTGCTGCATTATCAGATCTTCATGAATTAATACAAAAAGCCAAAAAAGAAATATCTGATAAAAAAACCAAGTCAGAAACTGGGGAATTTAAAAACAAATTTCATTTGAAAATTAATTTAGGATCAATGGAAGTGACAAAAAAAAGCCTTTCGTTACTTCTGAAAAAAATCGAATTTTTTTTAGCCTGGATAAAATCGAAAAGTCCAACATACAATATTAATGCGGAAGAAAAAGTGTAATATAAGTGTAGCATCTATATAATGATGTAAATTTTGTATAAATTTTCATAATTATCAATTTCAATAAAATATATGTTAGTACATAAAAGACATAATGTATTATTTTTATTTTGTTCTTTTTTAGTATGATTTCACTAATAAATTTTTAATAGTTTATCAGAAAAAATCCACTCAATAGTATTGATAAGTAATAATATTTAGCATAAAGTTCTTTTATTTATAATTTTTATTGTATATAGTTTTGAGTCAAGAAAATTTTATAAAAACTGAAAGAAACTAATCAAACTGTAATCTTTATAATTAAAATTAACAACAGGAATGCAATGTAATAACGTGCATTAATTGTATTTTATAGTATTTCGCATGATTATTTTATTTACATTATTCTTACATTTTATGAGTTACACTATGTTACTTTTCTGCTCAGCATGGTTTTAATCATACTGTAATAAAACAAAAGTAATTTAGTGGGAGCATGAGCTCAATATATGTACATTACATACTAAACTTTAGAGGTTTTATATTTTACGTCTTCTCTTTTGATTAATTAGCAATTTGCGTAATGTTCCATTTATGATGAAACGTGTATTACGTTGCTAAAATTAAAAAATATTCCATGACAAGAAAAATGACATAGTTATATACAATGCATTCTGTGTTGTAAGTGTATACATTTATACACATTTTTAGACTTCATACATATACTGCATTAATGATTATTTTTCAAAACTCATATAACTTCACTAAGTACGTCCTTACATGTTTAACTTTGTTTCATAAAACTAAAGGTTACTTGAAAAATTATGTATCTTGTATATGTAGCAAATTGAAATATTTTTTTATTAATATTTTCAAATTAAGTAAAATTTATAAACACAGAATATATTTTTTAACTTTTTGACAAATTTTTAAAGTAATTTCGTTTCACATTTTATATAATCAAAATTAAAAGACGAAAATCATTTACAATTGATGTATACAATTATATATAATGTTTTTTTGTAGGATACAAGAAAATTTTGCATATATAAAGCTGATTATCAATAAATCATCGACCCCATCAAACAAGAAATGACCAGCATTTTTTACATGATCAAATAGAAATGGCATTGAAAGTGTTTATGGCGTGAACGAAAGAGTTTTCACATGATATTACTCCCTCTTAAAGTCAACATCATATGTGTTTGACTCAGTAATCACAGCCATAGGAAGCAATATTGTGGAATACAGTGAAATATATTACGATATTAGTCGATGAATGTTAAAAAAATGTCGATGTAACACAAAAGGAAATCCAGTAGTGAGTATATTTAATTATATTCAATAAAATATGTGCTTTGTTAAATTTATAAATTAAATATTTTATGTGTTATGAAGTATTTAATATCTGAAAAAATGTGTTAACCAAATATACTCAAAACTGGAAAAAATTTAACAAGATTACTTTAATATGTCAATAACATAGTATTTAACAGTTTTTTATAATAAAAATTCTACATTATGCGCTGATACTTTTTCAAATTAATATTGACGTTCTGGCATGCGTCCCACTGTCAAACTTAAACTTGCTTATACTTATTTTACAGCTTTTATATGGGCTAGCTTTTTCAACTACTCGTTGCAGTTGTTAATATTCTTTTTCGCTTTACGTTTTTTTGTTTTTTATTCGCTTGTGTAGTGGAGAACTCCAAAAACTCTTGTTGAGAGTCAAAATTAAATTATAAAAAAAAGACCTGCCCTAAGCTGCCCATGAGCTGCAAATCAGTTAAATCACGTAATTTTTTTTTTACAATGTGTATTCAGATTTTATATTTGGAATAGTACGGTGTTTTCTTCATATATAGTACGTATATAAGTGTTGGGGTATGTATGGTAACTTTTGATCAGTACTCCTACTTCTCGAAAAAAGCATTATTTTTTCATATTTTAGATTATAGTTTACAACAAATTTTCAAGAAAATACTTTCTACTGCAAAATGGATAATTCAAAAAATCTAAATTAAAAATTGTTTAAACATAAAGTAATTAATATAAAATTTATAAATAAATTACTATTTTTTTCCATTTTAAAACTATTATTAATGCTTTTTTTGAGATGTAGAAAATACTTTTGATCAACAGTATGAAGTTATGAAGCTTTGATATTTTTTGGTTTATGTACGTGTATTTTTTTGTAATCTAATTGATATTTTGCAAAATACTGTAAAAACTTCTAAGGAATTAGACTGTATATATAATACCAAAGAATGTGGTATTTGTGAAAGTATTAGAATATGGCTTGATTAAGTTTCAAATCTATCAAATGATTATAACGAAAGTCTTTATTTAATCGCTGAAACTGGGAAAATCCAGTTATCTTCTGCATAATTTTTTCGAGTGCCGTGATCTATCTTTCTAATTATTGTTACCATTCTTATAACTGTACAACGCATTTTTTTTCATACATGCCGTTGATGACTTTACAAGTCGTCGCATTTACAAAATAATTTACACTGGATAAAATTTAATAACAATTATTGTTTTATCTTTGACGTAAAAGTATTTGTAATATCAAACAAGGTTACCAATTAAAATTTTGTTGAAAATTTTATTTGGTTCATACATATTTTTTAGGTCTAAATAGCTCTTGAAAACAATTTCATGCATCAATTTATAATTGATTAATAAAAAAAGTTTTTCACTCACATCTTTTTGGGTCATAATAAACACTGATGACAGTAACCAGCCGAATATAGAACGTGACACAGTGTAAAATTTTATTCTTTAAATTCAATTCCTATATGTAATTAGTTATTCGCATTTTACGAGCTGATTTAACAGTAATTTACGTGCTTCTATTTTTCTGTACTTATTACGCAATGTCACTGAAGCGTTCCTTTGAACCTTTGTAACATAATGCTACTAGGAAATGCGTTTTTAATAAGTTTCGAACTGTCTCCAAAAATTTTCCTCATCATATCTTCATTTCAGAATAAAGCCAAAATATTTTTTCCTCGGAAAAAAAATAAAAAATAAAACAAAAAATAACAAAAAAGTTATCGCGAGTATCGTAAACATCAACCATGAAACCTTACGAAATTGAAAGAAAAACTCCACTACAAGACTACACACGCGTTAATTTCTGTGTTTTTTAATTTAAGTTTTCTCCCTCGTTTTTTTCTCTCGATTTCTCACTACTTAAATTAGATGCGAATAACAATACCTCTCTCTAGCATTTGTTTTCGTTTATCAGCAGGCTAAATCAAATAATATAATAGCAGCACTGAGAGGTGATTATTGTATGTACACGCACATAGTCATCTTCATCTTCGTCTTCGTCTTCGTCATCGTCTTTAACTCCTCGTTATGTCGAATAAGACGGGCGTCGAGGGTTTGTTGTTGAAGTAGAGACCTGCTCCTTGAAAGCTACTGCTCGTGGTGCTGTTACTATTGTTGCCCGAGACGGGGGTTATGTTACGCAGATTCTGCGTGATCCCGCAAGGCCCGTCATCCACGGCGTCCTGCGCCAAGAGCGAGTCCTCCTGTACCCTATATAGTAGATATTTGAAAAATTCGTACCTGGAATCAAGGAAAAATTTTGAACTATTAATACATTTAAATACTTTATTTATTGATTCTATTTTTGAAACCATATTGCGTAGGGTATTTATTGACTCGCTTACTATTGACAGTTTATGTAGTTTTTAACAAAACTTATAAAATTGTTCGTATTAAGTTACCCTTTGAATGTTGGATAAATAAGTTTTTTTTAAATTGTCAATTTAAAGAGGTTTGTATAACATAAAAATTGTATTTAATTTTTTTTTCGTAATATATACAGTTTCTTATATTCTTATTAATCAGTTGTGTGTATATATATATAAGTATACAATATTATTTAATATTGTTTGGATTAAAAGTTTTTTCACATAATTTAATTAAAATTCTTGTGATTCAAGTTAGTCATTTTAAATAACTGCGAGCTCTAATCCTGATAAAATATCTTTAACGATAACGTAAGAGTGCAATTAAAGATAAGATTTTTCAAGACTTGAGTTATAAATGTGATAAAAGATTGCAAAGTTAAATGATACTATTCAAACTTGATGAGATCTGGAAAAATATCGTCATTTTGCAATAAGTTCAATTATGCAGTGTTCTACAATTACATTTATAAATTAAGATTACATTGACAGTATTTATATTGTAGAATCTACGGTATATGAGTATTAAGCACTTTGAATATATAAGATTTAAAAAATTTACTTACGTCGACCAACAAATGGCAGTTGCTGGCATTTGATAAACAATTCGAGCACTGAGTCCGCGGAAATACCCAGGAAGTCCCCAGTACCTATACACCAATTTAACGGCATCTACAAATCCTCTTGCGCGAGCTTCACCAGTTTGTGTATTAAGTAATGTTTTACAAACATCAAAAGGCATCGTTACTGTAGCCGCTACTGCACCTGCCAATCCACCTAGAAATAAAAAATTTCATTGCATAAATATTATAACTTGTATTTTCCTCTTTATCGGTATTTTTGGATTACCCTTTTCTATATTTTAACACTAATTCATTCGATCTTTTACTACATACCTGACAATACATGTGCCTTTGGATTGTAAGTGCGTTGTGGATTTGTAAGTGATTGTGAAAATTCATAAGTGGAAAAATGAATGGCTTGAAAAGGTGCATTCATAAAAACTGTTGTTCGGTAGCTTCTGTAAAAGGCAGCCAGACCTTCTGTTGCATATACATTCTGCATACATCCAATAACACTCCTGTATGGTGAATTAGGCATTTGCATACGTTGCTTGACCACTGTAAAAAGAAAAAGCAAAATTTTATAACATTTTTATTATACTCTTTATTCTTTATGAAGAATTATCTAAGCTTTTTTATTTATCAGATACACACATTATTAAAGGGAAGTGGAGCTCATTTGCAAATTTATATATCAAATCTTTATTTTATACAGATTGTGCCTCTAGTCAAAAAATTTAAAAAAACTTAAACATTTAACAAGAAAAACGAAACATAACCCCTTAAACAAATAAATTACTGTACCTTCAGCTGGATTCATTACACCATCATGAAGAATTGTGGATACTACTCCTGCACAGAGGTATACCATATGAGTGTTATGTGAGAACCACTTTGCATTGATCATATTTTCCTTGAGGTACTCATAACAGGAAAAGTATAATGCGTGAGCTGGACCAGCTCCAATAACCATTGCATTGATACCTCTGAAGGGCCTGGATATACCTTCTTGTCTTATCATGTTGCCGATTTCAGTAAATATTCCGCCACCTCCACCTGGTCCTGGTGTTAAAATTTGCCTCCTTGTCTATAAAAAAATAAAGTTACCTTTACCAAAAGTTTCATTTTGTAGATACAGTATTCAAAATATTAACTTTTTACACTAATCTAAAAGGTTATTATACATTCTTGAACTAAATTAGTTAAAAATGTTAATATTCTAGTTTATCATTATCTTTTGGTAGTATTGAAATGAGAGAAAGTTTTTTTTTGCGAATGAATTTGAATAATAATTTTCATTTGTAAGTATTCTAGAAATAAAAATATAAGGTACACCAATAAGTTATGTAAGTAGTACAATGAATGTGATATTAATTCTGTGTTTACAAAAGAGGTATTGCTCCAATGGTTATTCAAATTAATAAATGCTGATTTTAATCATCACTTCATTAGCTCCAGAATTATGAATTAAGGTATTACTTAATTTGTAATACTGTTACAAAAAGTATTAATATTTATGATTGTAACTATGTTGAGTTATACAGATAAATATTTTACTAATTAATATGATTAATTACATTAAATATAATGTATAATGTGGAATTCTTTTAAGTTTTTAAACCAGGTGTCCTGTAAATGAAAAATTAATTTTTAGTATAAGACATTTTTACCTTTTTAAATTTAATAATTTTATATACATATACATAAATAGATAAATTTGCTATTTAATATTAACAAAAATTATTTATGTCAAAACTACAATAAGAAAAAATGAAAATATTTTCAAATTGTTTCGAATATATTTTTACAGTTTTATTGATTTTTGTACAATTTCTTTTATTATTTCTATAAAACTTTTTCTTTTTCTTTCATAATTATACAATTAATAGTTTCTGACCCAGTACAAATCTTAAATTAGTGTTAGTACAAGTTGTGGTCAGTAAAGTTTCAGAAATAGAACCTGCTGCACTGAGAGTAAAGTGTTACATAATATTTCTTGCTCGTGCACATGCTCGATAATGCACATGCATACAATCAAATACATGAATTGTCATTGTACATTTGAAGAACAAGAAAGATTTACAAGCCATTTGTTAGAAAGATAGTAATGGTTTAACTTGTTTTTAATGAACTTGCAGAATTATATTTGAGTAATAATTTGTTTTAAAAATTAGATATTTAAAAGAGGAAGAAATGTGTACCATCATGTAATAGAAATATTTTGTATAGAAATGTATGCTTAATGCTATTTAATTTAGCAAGCATTAAGAAATTTTAAAGTGGTTTGTAGAAATTCTTTTAAAAGTAGACATACCGTACAATCATGCTTGCATAATACATAAACACATAATACAATGACTAAAAGAACTACAAAAAATAATGATATCATGCTGTGACAAAATTAAAAATAAATACTTCTTTTTCAAAAAGTTAGATTGACTGTTAACCTAAATAAGTAAGACCCTAAGTATGCCTTCTGACCCAAATATGTGTCAGGCAAAGGTACAAATATTAAGGTTTTGTAAACCTAGCCTCAAACGTTTATATAAACAATGTAATAGAAATAATAATGCCTTAATTAAAAGTTGAAACAATTTTAATGATGGCAAAATATATACAATTTCGGAAAATCATAATAAATCTAATTAAACTTCAAAAATTCATATTATTTTGTTCTGAGGAGGTGATAAGGAAAATATACTTTATTTTCAAAGTTAGGTCATAAATTTAATTTCTTTTAACCACAGTGATTATCAAAAAATTCTCAGAGTATGCAATAGCTATACTCTTTCTATTAAACATATCAATTTAAGTTTTCATATAGCTTCGAGGTTATCTTGCAAAAGAATATGCAATTTCCAAAGTAAACCATTTATTATTTAAATTTAAATAAAAATGTAATCTTTGTAACGAAATCCATTCTAAAATAAAAGCCAATATAAATTACTGTAACAACCAATAATCAATAACCACCATAATAAAATTTTCTTATTACTAATTATATATCTTAGTGTTTCAAGGTTAAATAAAACATTACTTATTTACTATAAATATTATTCTGACATAATGTCTCATTGAATGTCACTATCAGATTCTTAAACCATAAACATATTCGACTTTCAAAAATCTAGCTATTCAAGGTATTAGATAACTTTTATTTTTAAACTGGTTTCATAAATATCGTCCTATTGAAACCAAATGATTTATAATTAAATAGAAAAAGAGAACTTATTTAAGCTACAAAGAACAATTTTAATGTAAACTTTACCTTCACACTGTCAACCGAGTACATGACACAGTGCTCCATGATTCCAGCACATGCACCTGCTACCATGTGAATACCAATCGATGATGTTGGTAGGGTCTCATAGTCATCTGTATTCATTTTAATAATCCAACTTCTTTTCCCTTCAGGTTTAGGTGATTTCCTTCAGCTCTCGGTCAAACTCCAGAGATGCTATTGCTTAGCACCTGCAGATCAACAATAAATTAATTTTCTACTTATACTTTCACCACATTGGACCAACTTTTCAAAACATTAAAACTGCAACAGATTTAGAGAAGTAGCAATCAACATTTAAAAGCCGGAAATGGTTAACGATCTCCTTGTAGTCCATCATCATTCATGGTTCAAAAGGCTCGCGGAGATCTATGCTATTTGTTCTATTATACCAACGAATATAGACTATAGATGCTTATAGAAGGCTCTTTCCCACGTTACGCCGGGCCGGGACACAAAAATCTGGGGAACAGACCGGGAGTTCTGTTCCCTAAGCGATTGGCGGCGCCACTGCTATATGGATCCTGTAAGCACTGCGAATACTGCGATGTTCTCTCTTCTCAAAGTACGAAGTGGAGTGGGAGTAGCAATTTAGTGAAGCGGATAGCGAACGGAGGGGAAAGAACGGAGTGAGCGAAGTTGCCTGCGAGCGGCAGATCTCCCGACTACTCGGAGTACTTAGATCCTGAGTGGCCGAACTGTACAAAGAGGAACAAATAAACACATAGGTACCTAGGTACTGATAAATAACGCTGTGCATTATTTTGTAGTAATTTCATCCTGCGGATTTCTGGAGGAGCGTGGAAGTGGGACCACGCTGAGCTCTCGGGGCACTACCCCGAGGAAATCCCCACATTAGTGTCGCCGACGTTCTTGGAACAAAAGAAACTACCGAGATTTTTGCCATAATTCGATGGACATTGAATAACAAGCACTGTTTTCCGAGAAAACGACCTGCTGCAGGAGTCAACTCGTTCATTTTTTCGACGGGAGAGGGACTGCAGAGGCTTGCACAAAATAATCAGCAGTGACTTCGAGAAGCCGGAGGAGCATAGTTAGCGACGATTACAGATTCATACTTTTTTCGGTCAATTTTTAATATTTTAACATTTAGATGACGGGGATTTGGGATTCTTGGTCTCCTTCAGAAAATGCATAAAAAAGATATCTAATATGTTAAAACTATCAAGGATAAAGGTTAACATTTTTCGAGTTAAGCCCAATTCTTTGTAGTTCACAGAATTGGGCTCAACTTGCAAAATGTTAAAATATTGAAAATTTAGTGAAAAAAGTATGAAACCGTTAAGGACGCAACTATACTCGTCCGGCTGCCCCTAAGGGCATCGGCCACTCATCCACCTGTGCAGTCGCCCCACCCACAATGCCAAGAGTAACCTAAGGCGGAATCACGGGTAAACCGAGAGGCGCCCGCCCTGGCAGTCCGGACAAGCACTGGCTTGAGACCTTGAGATTGTGCACTTACAGCTTCATCGGACTTGTCAGCACATCTCAGACTATCGTTACCGATGCAGCACTTAAGTTCCTACTGCACGATCATACGGCCGTCTTTTGCGTACTAGGTAAAAGCGAGCATTGAGGGTGCTTTAGAAATACATGGCAATAAACTTTGCGAGGCATGCAAGAGCACATTTCTGTGCCGGGTTGAAATTAACGGTTCGTATTCGAACGCAGCCGTATTTCTTTGTTTACCCGTGCTCTATCACAACGTTTATTCGCGGGATTAGATAGCCGTCAAAGTGAAATCGAATAAAGCAATGCAATGAATATGCCTAAAGAACCAGATATGACGTTTAAATATTGCTTACCACGTATTCGTGGGGCATTTTCTAGTGATGATTTGGGTATTACACTCTGAATTTTGCACGCTATTTGGCGAAGCTGCGATTAATTCATTCCTATTCGTCCTATCAATGATTGACATCCACATGGAATATGCTCGGATATTCAGGTACCTACCTATTTGATGCATTGTTTAAATGTAAAGTTTTAATGTTGTCAAATCATGTTGGAAAACATCCAGATTCACTCTCGAGATTGGTACCTTCTTATCTGTATCGTAATCCTGCCATCGCTCGTTCTTTGCTGAATAAGAACTCTCTAGGGTAAGTGTGTCAGTTATGGTGCCCATTAAGGGCTATGCTCCAAGTTTTCGGTGAATTTAATAATTTTTAAAGAATTTTTGTATTTGGAAGGTTATTTATAGTATACTTTGATGCCTTTACTACTAGTAGGAATTTTTTCAGCAATTACATAATATAAAATAATATAAAATTTTAATCAAAACAGAGAATTAACATTTGAGTTAGTTATCGTGCTCTCTCAGACACGGAAAATTAGTTACCGTGTGTCAGTTATCAAGCAGGCGTTTAGTTATCGTGTGCTGATTATCGTATGCGAATTATTTACCGTGTGTCAATTATCAAACGCACGCAAGGCTCCTCCCAGAAAATGAGGTTAGAAAAGACGATCGAGTCCTTATCGAGTCTGTCGCTAGGGGCTCGATAACTCACTGTTTTCACGAAAACTTGTCCAGTTATCGTGCACGATAATTCAAACAAGCTTCCAATTCATTTCAGTTATCGGATTCATTTAAAATAAAAACTTGTATTTAAAAAATCAATTATATTACTGGTTTATAGTAATTTAGATGACTTTTAAGTATGCGCGATACATTTT
>UELV01005226.1:0-12952 GCA_900490015.1 Megastigmus stigmatizans | reverse complement strand
ATATATATATATATATATACTTGTGTGGAGAGCTTTTATATTTTCAATGTTTAAGCTTAGAAAGAATCAAAATACATGTTACTAATCTTAATCTTAAACTGAAAGTATTTTTAGTATTTACTGAAAGTAGATTATGAACTAAAAATACTCATTGTAACGACGTTTGAGAAATTATAACTTTTATCTCTTTAAAAACAAAAATGAAAGTAAAATTAGATTGTGGAACCAAATAAAAGTAAGAAAATTAAATCACAAAGATGCATATTTTTTGTATAAAACTTATTAACGGCGTTTTTATTTTTTGAAAATGTATTTAAACGCCAAAATGCATTTTTTAATGTTTTAACAAAAACAATGTTGTGTATAGATAATGTACCAAAGATGATTATAAAAATGTACAGTTTCAATGTAAATGCGAATTTATAATAGAATTGTTTTCAACGATTTTGTTGCTTTATTAAATGTAAGTAAAATATGATGTAAATAATTAACGTATGCGTTTTTTTATTTAACGCTTCTGCTTATTATTATTATTCAAGTTACAGATAATTCATTCCATATTTATGAACGAAAAGTTTATCAGTTTCTGATGACATTGATATCAGGAGTTTTAGTCAAAAGTGTATGGTTTCACCTATTAGAAAAATCCAGTTGAAATTTCACACAGTTTGATTTTTTTTAATAAGGTATTAATACTTTTCTAAGTAATACTTTATACAATTATCACTGTTCAAAATATTGTTGCCTATATCTGTTCGATAGCTGTTAAGTATTGCTGCTGGAAATGAGTAGGGTAACACGTTGTTGTACGATTTGTTATATATAATTGATTAAAAAAAATTAAACATTTTTTTTTATATTTTATATTTCATACAATATCGTATTTCAAATGCAAAGAATAAATAAGAACAGTCCAAATTATTAATTATTGTAGTCTTTAAAAAAAATATACAAATTTGTAATAATATACAGATATATCTATTTACAAAATTTCAAAAAACACTAAAAATTTGATTTTGCAATATTTATACTGCTTATAAGAAAAAAACAAATATTTTTTTATGTATATCAATTCTATTATACATAATCCCACACAATAACTTTCTTATCTTCTCCACCTGTTATTATTTTTTTATTGTCTGAAGATATTACTATTGAAATCAGAGGTCCTAAATATAAATACAAATTAAATTAAATTAAATTAAAATACAAATTTAAAAAAATTATACCATAATGTGTGCAATAATATTGTCATTAATTATTTAGCATTTTTAAAAATTCACCTTGGTGACATTGGAATCTGCAAATAAAAGCTGCAGTTTGTGGATCCCATATTTGAAGATCTCCTTTCCTATCACCAATCAATAGATATGAGTTAAGCCAAGTTAAAGACATTGGCTCTTCCTCTAATGTTGTAAAATAAATTTGTGTACTTGTTTGGATGTCAACAACACTTAGTGAATTATTACTTGCACATGATATAATATTTTTTGATTCTGGTTCAAAGGTTATAGCATTTATTTTTGCTGTATGTTCTATAAAATATATTTAACAATATTAAATTATATTATTTAGAATTTATAATTTATTTAAATATACCTTTAACAGTGAATTGCAAATTGTAATAATCGTCTAATTTCCATAAAAAGATTTCACCATCTTCTGTTCCGGAAGCTAATAGACTTTCATCTCTAAAATTACAAGTTTTTATATAAATAAAAACTGATATAAAATCGTTAATTAAACATATATAATCACCTTGATATGTTTATACAAGTAACTTGAGATTCATGATCAAGTTCAACAAGCAAACGTCCTGCGAGTTTAATTTTTTTTTCAGGAGTACAACTATACCAAATTTTGGCTGTACAATCCCAAGAACCCGAAATAATAATGTTATGAGTTTTACTGTAAGCTAAACATGATACAGCATCTTCATGTCCCGCTAAAGTATCGAAAACTTTACCAAACTCAATATCATAGAAAATTCTAAAAACACACAAAGAATATATTTTAATTTAATAATTTAACAGAAAAGGTTACTTTTTAACGATTACGTACAATGAATTATCGCATGAACCAACTACAAGAATATTGGAATTTGTTGGTGTTTGATAAGAAACACAAGAACTTAAAGGAATCGATGATAAAGTAACACTTCGCATTAATTTTTCAGTTTTTAAGGAATAAATTTTCATAACGCCATCACGACCGACTGAAGCAATATTTTCATCTTGTGATCCATCAGTAATTATTGTCATAGAGCTTACAGCTTCTTTATGTGATGGGAATACAATCCTTTTCTTTAGTTGAATACTTGATATTCTACTTCCTGAAGATTTATATATTTATTTTATTTATGTTATTTTTCAAGAGTATACACCCTGTTACATTTATCATAATTTAAGAGTAAAAGAAGATATTATACTGAAAAATATATATGTACCAGGTAATGAAGATTTTTCTACCGATAACCAAGCATCACTGCGAACAAAATCACCTGGTATTATACGTTTTGGGTGTGGTAATTTAAAAACTTGTTTAGGAATCTGACCGAATTCCATAATTTGAACCTCTAAACCATGTCTGTCATTTATATCTTTTATTGTGTCTAAATCAATTGCTCCTTCATAGCATAAGTGGAAAAATACTAAAACAGTACAAATTTGTTAAGTTTAAAGGAAGTTAAAAATCTATTCTAAATGAAAATGTATATACATACCATTGTTTGCCTTAAGAGCTTCTTCCCCTTTTTGTTTATATCCAAATATTAGATCAATCCAATGATGTAAATGTTTTGAAACAAAGTCACTCTCTAGAGCATTTCTTAGTTTTTGTACAAAGTCAGGTGGATCTAAAATTACATAAGAAAAATGTGTATAGGTATAAAATTGTGTTTAAAAATTACTGAAATTATTCTTTGTATCTACCTTTTGCCCAAGGAGGCAAGTGTACATCAGCAATTTTTGTTCCATCATGCCGAAATCCAAAATCAATTCCATAATTATTAATTAGAAAATCTCCTCCACTGCTCGTGTCATAGAATTCAGGTATTAATTCTTTGAAATCAGACATGTTGACCAAAACATTTTTCCATACGTCAGCTACACTGTCAGGTTTTTTTCGTTGTTAGGACAGAAATATAAACTCTAATTCTGTTGAGTCGATAGAGTATTAACGTGTTTTTTAATCAAGTAAGAAGAAAACTCAAAAGAACTTTACATTTTGAAATTTATATCTGTTTTTTAGATAGAAACTGTGTGTGTTAATAAAATAATTATTACCTGTTGAACATTCTATCAGGATGATCAAATCTTCCATTCTGAAGGCAAAGCATATATTGTGGGTACTTTCTTACTAGGTAAAACAGTACAAAACCAGGTGCACTGTAATGTGACCCATACAAAAATTTTGGCTCAGACATTTCAGCATATCTAGTCTTTAATGATAATTTTGTTTTAATTATTTGATTTGTAAATATACATTTAAATTCATTGAAAGAATAAATTTCAGTACCTTCAGTCTCTCTAATCTTTTTGGCTCAAGTGCTCCAATTGGCTTACTAAGATCTCTATACACATTAAGATCATCAAAATTCAATGTACAAGATGAATAATCTTGAAGAACCCAGGGCATAACAGGATATTGAGTCAAGTCATGAAATGTTCTATCTGCTAAACTGAAATATTAAATTCGTAAAAATTATATGGTATGCAAATAATATTTTTAGTATATTTACCTATTAATGTATAAAAGGTAATCATAATTGGATAAGGAACCATTTTGCCATTGCATTGTCATGTGGTTTTGGTGTATAGTTTCAATTTGTAATTCTGATTGATTTAACAAATTTGTGTATAATGCATCTCTTTCATCTTCACTTTTGGTTGCCAAAAAGAAATGTTCAGTTTTGCCACTAGTTTGACACATCCATTGTATTTCAAGACCCTGTAAATCAGAATAAAGAACAAATAATTCAAGACATTTCATTTCTTAATGATGTAACAGTTACATAGGTAAATGTAGGATTTATTATGTTACCACTTGACGCAAAAGGAATCTTCTTTTGATGACATTCTTTACATCTTTTATGTTTATTTTTAGAACTGGATGCTGATATACAAATATTTATTCAATAAATAATTTGAAAGAAAATGATTTTTGCATGTACTTAATTACTTACTTGATCCATATTGTTATAAGGTTGAAAATATATCCTACATGTTGTAAGTAAAATTCTTCCTGGGTTAATAATTAAAGGCAATACTTTATTTGCCTGAACTTCAAATACTACTTGCTCATATAAATCTTCTAGCCATGAAGTATCAAATGAAAATCGTGATTGTCTTGAATGAACTATTGCCATAATCTATTTTATAGCATAAAAATTAGTAGTATTATAAATTATTTTGTATTTATTATATTGAAATTTACCATAGCATTTTGTTCAGCTGTTGGAAGTGTAGCAGCTCTCTGAAGCTGTAAAATTTGAGGAAGACAATCATCTATTTTAACATAATGAAAAGAAAATTGAAAATTTGCAGGTGTATGTATAAATTTATATGGTGCAAGAATATTTCCTTCGAGCATTTCTACATAATGTTTGCAATTTATAAGCAAAGTATCAGTCAATCTGAAACAAAAAACTTATATTGTTAATTTAATTATATTATTTACTGAAAAGAAAACTATTTACCTTGTCAGATTATTGTTTGCACTACATTTTTCTGCAACTGTTGTATCTTTTAACTGTATTTTAATTA
Source organism: Megastigmus stigmatizans (assembly GCA_900490015.1). Lineage (NCBI taxonomy): Eukaryota > Metazoa > Arthropoda > Insecta > Hymenoptera > Megastigmidae > Megastigmus > Megastigmus stigmatizans. Next base: position 8,189 of record UELV01005226.1, on the reverse strand, counting down.
GTGGTTGATTTATGTCTTTACTGACAAAAACCAAAGATTTAGAGCATAATTTTAAGCGACCATCTAACCACTGATCTTTGTCTTTTGTTGTTGAATCTTGTAATTTCATTTGGACACTATAATCTTCAAAAAATATTTCTCCTGGATCCAATAACAGCATTGTGAATCTATAATAATGACAAATTGTATTACATTATTGCACATTAGGTATGTTTCTATTTTTTATCTTACCTTTCTTTTTCCATTTTAACAAAATCATGTAGAATGCAAGATCAAGATTAACTTGAGTAGAACAAATTTAAACTATAGTTCTTGAGAGTAGTGTCTGCTACAATCAATATGAATACTGTATGTAATTTTATTTAACTTAAGATTAGTATAAAAGATAAAATAATTGAAGTGACATGGTTCACTCTCGATCAAGATAAGAAGTCTGTAATAGAATATTTTTGTAAATAAATTATATCTAAAAATTTAGTTTATATTTGTTTAAAATTATACAGATCAATTTAATGCATGATGCATACTGCAATATATATGATTAGAATCTAGAATAAAATGTAAATGTATAAGTGATTAAATCTATACTTATTATATATACAATCTATGCATATTATATTTTATAATAGTGTGTCTAAGTAGTATAGTTTAAAATATTTATGTATGTACGACATAAAACTATATTTTTATTGTAGTTATATATTTAAAACTACCGATATACTTTCTAAATACATAATAATGGGTATACCTGTGTCTACATGTCACTCGTATAACCTTTACACTCGCGCAACAATAAACAACGTTCATGTAATACTTAGACACAGGCAATAACTCTAATAAATAAAGCTTGTATTTTAGTTAAATAACTACTACGTATATTGCTTATGAATTATGAAAGCTTATAAACAAAATTTGTTATTGCAATTAAATTAAAAGAAATTTTCTATTGGCTAACTTAGTAAATGACAATCTGTCATCTTCACGGCTTTCAATTTTCACTGATAAAATTCACACTACGTTTTCATGATTTTTGTAAATATACCTTTAACCATAATGAACCGACTCTTATATGTTGATTCACTGACCTGACTGTACAAGTGTACACTGTATTAAAAGTACCTATATACTTCTTAAGCGCGCCAATTTTTAATTTTTTAATATTATGATAGGTAGGTAGGCTATGAAAAGAGATGAAATAAATAAAAAAACAAATAAATTTGATTCTCAATATTTTAAAAATTATTTTTTATTTAAATAGGTATAATATAGTTTTCATTTTATATGTACAAAATTTTTTTAATTTTATTTTCAAATTTTTAATTTTTTTATATCTTCTGGTCTGAAGTCTGTTCTTAAAGCTATAGTTTTTCTAACTTCAGCAGGAGTCAGTCTCCATGCTATCGAATCGGCTCCAAAGTAATCTGCTAACTCCTCAATTCTTTCTACACTTAAAATTGTTGCAATTTGTGTAAGTCTAGCGAATTTGTCTCGCACAGACCAGGAGGTTGCAGTAGCGAAATAAGCAGCTAAAGACCTTATTTCTTTATCAAGTATAAGACCTCCAGCCTAAAATATAATATTTAATAATTATTTAAATTTATCTAATAATAGTATTTAAATGTTATAAAATAATTAAGTTATTTACCCGGTTAAAAGTTGATTTAAAAACTACTTTCTCAAATCGTGCAGTTACCTCTGCTGTAACAATACCTATAAGAGCATTGTAATTTGATTCTGTTAAACTATTTTTAAATACTTGTAAGAGACCTTCTAAATTCATTACTAATGTTTGAACAAATGGTTCATCAGTCTCGTATCTTAGTAGCTCATCCTAAAAAATAATATAATTTTATAATTTCGATTATTTAAATAAATAAATAAATACTCAATATGTAACTGAAGTAATAGCAAATTAATTCTCACTTCATTAAGTTGATGATTTACTGTCAAAAATGCATCTACCCATGGAGTTACTCTTGGCTTAACTGCACTAGCACGCAATTGTTCTAGGCCATAATCTACCACTGTCCGTAAAGTAGAAGATACGTTTTTCATTCCAGCTAAACAACTTTCAAGTTTTCCCTTTTCTTTAGTTTGCATATTTTGAAAAGCTTGATCAATATCAATACTGAGACTTCTACTTAAGGTTTCTACATATTCTATGCTTACTTCTGTATTATTCAAATAAGCCTAGGAGTATTGGTTTCAAAGTTATATAAAATAATAAAGAAAGAATTTTGTGTAATTTTTTACATCTTACCAAAAACATAAGTCTTGCAAGTTCTGTGTCTGAAGTTTGAAGACGGCCATGCTGAATACTAGTTTGCAGAGCATTGTATGCTTGAGCTAAGTCTAGGTATCCTGCCGGGTAACCCTGCCTAAGTCGACTACGTAATTGATTTGCAAATTCACCTTCCAGCAAGCCACAAGCCATGTTAATAACTGCGCATACACCATCTATGCTTCCACTTGAAACCGCTCGCCTAATACATTTTTTAACAATGAAAAATGCATCATCAACCATACTTGATGTTTGTTGATCTTGATCTAAGGCATCCATTCCAATTGCTTTGTTTACACTTTCTTCCATGAAATACCTTTCTAAAGCTAAATAGGTACCAAGTAATTCTTGCATGCTACGAGATAATTCAGAATTTTTAATTATCAGCTCAAAATCATTCAGTAAATCTTTTCTTTGCTGAATGTCAGTTGTACTAATTTCCAAATCATTCTGAAAAAATTATGGGCAACTGAAAAATTAGTCAATTTTTTTCTATTATTTATTACTTACAATTATTCTTCTTCGTAAAAATTTTATGTATAATTCAGCTCTTGCATGCATAATAGTAACTTCACTTAAAAGAAGATCCAAGTCTTTTGGATCAACTTTTTCAGTACCCTGTTTTCTTAAGTGATCATTAATTAATTGCACTTTTCTTGATATTGCACGATGTTTCATAAATTCTAATAAAATTTTTTTTATTTGTCTGCAATAAAAATCAAAGAAATTATAGCAAAAGAAATTGAGATTACAGAAAATGATGTAAATATTAGAATCATACTTGTCACATTCTCTTTGTAAGATTCCGACACAAGTTAATAATTTTCCAGGTCCATAATAGGTCTCTATAATTGGTTGATGAACTTCAACAATTCTTGCAATTCCTTCAAAGAGTAATGTTATAGTATCTGCAAAAATTACAGCTGCTCTTTTATCAGTACTTCTAACATCCAATGCTGCTTTAAGATTCTTTTGTGCTGCCTCTTGAAGCTGTTTATCAATGAAAATTAAATTAAATTTTTCAAATAAATTAATCTATATTATTTAATTTTCTAAAAATAATTACATCAAATTTTTATATATGTAATTTTACCTTAGTAGATAAATATTCACAGAATTTTATAAGACCTTCATTGTGCATTCCCAACAAGGGAAAAATTTTGAAAAATCTTTCAACAGAAGCAAGATCTTCAGATTTAACTGCTTCATCAAATTTGAGAGTGACAACTGCTCTCAACTGATTGGCAGCTTGTTGTAAAGTAGCTAAAGAGCTAGTGACACTTGTATGATCTCCAGAAACATCGTCAGCAGTTCTTTCCAACAATTGCTGATCCATTAATAAAAAGCGATGAACGTGTGCAGCACCTTGCTCATAATCTTCATTACGTAATGCAGTAGCAACACCCTCACTGCATAATTGTAGGTCAAGGATGTCATTCACACGACTTTGACATTCGCATACTCTGCTCTAAATTTATTATGAACTATATTATTATATTACCATATTAAATGCTTTGATACATAAATATTGAAAAGTAAACTTAATACTAACTCTGGCAAGATCCAACTGTCTAACCTTGGCACTTACTGTTTCAGCTAGTTTATTCGTATGATCTATCATATTTCTAAATTTTTCACCTTCTGATCGAACAATAGCAACATTTGGTAAGACTTTACTTATATTCTGTAGTTTAGCTTCAACATGACAATGTCGCATAAGAATATGATCCAATTGTTTATTAATGATAATCTGTTACAAAAAATAAAGTAGCACATGAAATAATAGTTAAAACATAAATAAATAGCACTAAAGAAACATTATTTTAATAAATACTTCATCTTCTTGTAATTTATTTAAAATTGTTGGTAAACTTTCTTCTTTTGGAGAAAGCCCTTCAATGGTATTCATTTTGACAAAACTTATCGTGGTAGTAAATATACTTATATAAAATTAATATCTAAAATATTTTTCATCAGTACGGACGACCAGACGCACATCTGCGGCCTCCGGCTCGGATGGCTTGATATTGTACGCGTGGATTGACTTTTGCTATAATAATTAATATATTTAATGTTGACAGTGATGACACGCAGTGCTATAAGTAAGTGAGTATATATATATATACACTGACTGGTGCAGTTGACATATATACATATTGGCGCTAAATACGAAAGCTAATGCATATACTTACATATTATTAAAACTGATGTATGTATTTGTTCTAATAACTATTCAATTCAGATCTTTAGATTTATTTAAGTATGTATTATTTGTATAGCTATATAAATTAAAATAAAGGCGAATAAACATTTTTATCATAAGAAAAGTTTAATCATTGACTTTTTCTCCACTCATAGAAATAATCTAGTTCTGGTAAGTTCTATCTACTTATAACTTATAAGTAATATAATATTTTTTATTTTTGTACAAAAAATCAAATGAACAATATTTTTAACCAGTAAGATAAAATGCATATTACATATTATTAATTATTATATATTGTTAGTATATCGGAGATGATAGGTACTGAGCGAGCGGCGAGCGAGGTCTGCGGTCATGATGAGGATCAACTGAGCAAAAGCTAAAGCAGCTGATTTTTTGTTACGTTGACATCATGGGTGACACATAATATATATTATGTGGGGGCGCTCATGTAGTGAGGATGAACTTTTTTTCCAAACGTCAGGTTTGCTCCACTGACACAACAAACGCGTCTCTCCCCGATCCCCGAGCCCCGGAGTATGATCCTTGAGTTGAGTGTCGGGTCGGGACTTAATTATTAAAATCGTGTGAGTGTGTGCGTCTACGTTTACTCAGTAGAGTATAGAAAGTTTGTTAGCTATTTTCCGTCTTGATTAGAGAGCATGTTGGTGAAAAATTGCCCGGAGCCGCTCGAGGCCTCGGACGACGCGGCCATTCGAGGTTCCTCGACGCCGCATCGGATTAAGATGCCAAGCGTCGAGGAGGAGCTTCAAAACGGCTGTAAGCGTAGTGTTGATCCCGACAAGAGGAAGGCCGCGGGGGCGGCGCTAAATGCGGTGCAGCAGCCAGACAAGTTCGTCAAGCTCTTGGGCACGAGGGGCAGGAAGCCCTTACCCAGGTCTATAGTTCACCATAAGCTTACCGAGTACTTTCCAGTGCGTCGCAGTGTCAGAAAGTGCAAGAAGGCGGTGCTCGAAGAGAAGCAGCGAGACTTGGAAAACAAAGTTTTGTGCGGCGTCGAAGATGGATTGCAGGTACTTAATACTTATAAACATTATTTCCCTTTACTCATCACTTTTCATTCAGAAATCATGTAAAACAAATGAGTTTTTGTACTTTGTTCTAAAAGTGTTATCATTTCAGGTCAGACACTTTTTGGGAAAAGGTCGAGGAGTTGTGACAACCAGGGATTTTTCTAAAGGAGAATTTGTTGTAGAGTATATTGGAGAGCTAATTGATCAAATTACAGCTAAAAAGAAAGAAGCAAAGTATGCCAAAGATCAGAATGCTGGCTGTTACATGTATTACTTTCAGCACCGAAATCAACAATTTTGGTTTGTAAATTCTTAAAAAATATCTGATTACATAATTTAATAAATCAAGCACATGTTACAATAAAAATTATAATATTTGGAAATAGTGCTGTAGAATCTTTAATTTATTTAACTTTATTTATTTACAGCGTTGATGCTACAGCTGAATCTAATAAGCTTGGAAGGTTAGTTAATCATTCTCGCAATGGCAATTTAGCCACAAGAATTGTTGAAGTGGGGTCGGTACCACATCTTGTGCTAATAGCGAAAGAAGACATACCGGCGGGCACAGAGGTTTCGTATGATTATGGAGATCGAAGTCGAGAATCTATTCGTAATCATCCATGGCTGGCATTGTAGTTTCAAAATTATGACTGATAGATTTTTAAATTGTATTATAGCATCAATCTGAATATTTTGTGATTTGTATTTTGTTTTATCATCAATGAGCGCATCTGTATACTATTGCGTTTTCGGCTAATGCAAGATCGAAATCTTGACTGCCTAAATCACGGTATTTTTACATATTCATAGTGATTTTCAACTATGTAATAGTTAGTGTAAATGAATCGTTGTTGATGCAGCGTGACTGGAAATCGTATGCTATTGAAAGTTGCTTGGTTGATAATTTTGGTTGACAAGGGAAGCTGCTTTTATTAATTTAATGTTATTTTCTATTGCACTTGCATCACACATATACAGAGGTATTACTAGCTACTACTTTGCGTAACATTTTATGCGCTATATTTTGTCAATTTTATCACTCAAATAGCTATCTTATACAAAAATATTTGTATATTTAAACAAATAACATTATTAATGCTATCTGTTCATTGAATTAGTGCACTGAAACACTTGCACATTGTTATTAAAATTACTATCAATAAATGAATTATAAATGTGCAAGATTAAAAAGAAATTAATTCAGGTATAAAATTTATTTATTATAGTAATCATCAGTTAATAAATATTTCACATTATAAATAAATCAAGTACAAAATTACATCAAATTAATGATCAATAATGATGCTTCCAATACAGAGAATAATATTTATTCAATTCTGTAGTATCAATTGTAGAAGTAAATATTTTATAAGTTATACAAATATTTATTACAGTTCTTAATTAACAGTTATTTTAGTTTTGAAAAAATTGTGTTTGTTATTTTAAATTCAAATTATTGTCATCAAGATATTGTTTAAGCATATCTTTTACCTGCTGTGTATTGTTACTGCCTTTAATTATTGTAAAACCAAGTCTACGATCAATTTATATCTGTACCAAATTAGACAAGTTGCAATGCAATTTTTAAAATCAAAATAAATTTATACTTATTATTTTTAGAATTTGTGTCTGATATTGCATAAATTGTATTGCATATTAAATCCAGAGATATGACCAGTGACCTAATAAAGAGAGTAGATAATAAAAGATTACTTGATATCTTGTACAAAAACTAGCTTCATATTTTTTATTGTAAGAATTATATTTCTAATGATGTTTCTTCAATTTTATAACTATTATACTCCCTTTATTGTTAATGGTTTATAATAGATCTGATGTCTTAATTACAAAAAAAATAGAGATATATATATATATATACATGTCATACATATTGTCAAGTAAAATAATGTTAAATAAAATTACTAAAATTTTGTAATGTTTAAGCCTTGAGTAAAAATTCAGTTGAAAAATCCTGCTATTCTCTATTTATAAGTGCAAAAAAGTAAAATTATAAAAAAAAAATAATTTAAATTCTGTAACATGTGATTTTATACGACTAAAATGCTTTTATTTTATATTACAATAAATGAGATTAGTGCACTGTTTATTGTATATTACTTTAGGGCAGTGATATACCTTACGAAATACTAATTATATTAATTAAATTATTAATTTAATTTATTAATACTTTTATTATTAAGAATTGGATTTTGTAGCGATTGTAATATTTTGTTGATTTTGCTGAAATTTTCTTGAAATTTTTTAATCAGATATGTCTAAAAAATAATAAGATTTTTATTGTGATATTTACTACAGTTCATTACATTTTTGACATATATTTCTATAAGGTGGTATGGTACTTCATTACAGATTTCTGGATCATATGTTTTGGTTCAATTAGTCAATTTACACTTTAAATATTTAATAGATATTAAAAAATTATATAGCAAAAAAGTTTTTTATCGGAATCGATGTACTAAAATAGGTTGCATGCATGAAGGATACTTTCTATTTTATAGATATGGGAAAAAGCATAAACTGATACTGATAGTGGCAGATTTATGATAAACTAGGACAGTTACTTATACATATATTGTAATTATAATTATAGTTCCATTTTACATTCATACTATTAGATCCATATATATATATTGATACCATATACATA
>UELV01005071.1:8750-19205 GCA_900490015.1 Megastigmus stigmatizans | reverse complement strand
GAAAAATCTATAAATTTCATGTGTTCAAAAATTTTTTAGGCCCAAATTTACCCCATCTAGAGAGCTCTGAAAAACTGGTGAAAAATGTGTCCACTTGGGCTTGGGTTAACTCTACTAAATAAATTTCGGTTGGTTTGAAAAGAATTGAAATGAGCTTTATAATTGTTATCTATTTAAATTCTCTAAAATTCAGATTCTCGATCCTTAATAACGGCACACATAAGCGAACCTAATCAATAATACAAATCATAGAAAACTATATGTATAATATGTATATTTTTATAATCAGTTATCTGTCCCGAAAATTACTCCAAATTCAAATCACTTCAGTCCAGATCTCTCACATAAAAAAACCCACGCAACCGACAAGAAAAAAAACAAAGCTTACGTGATCGTGATAAAAAGCCTACAGCCATCGGGCGAAGGGGGTTAACGGTTGGTGTAGTTTCGCGGGCATAGCCAATCGAACTCTCTCTCTCTCTGGCGTCCCAGTGCGGCACTCATCTCCTCGTGTTGGCACAGCCGCTTGATTAGCTCCGCCATATTTACATATCATTAGCCGATTGTTTGTCCGCGAAGCTTCTCTCGCTCCCCCCCCGGCTGATGATGGCAGCAGAGACCCGCTCGTGAGCTATACGGATAATTTACCCTTTGTACAGCCGAGTGCAGGCGCCTGTGCGACGCGCGTATATACACTTTTATTTCTGTTCGTCCGGCCTCCCCTTCCTTATGGCTTCTCGTGTACGCCACACCGCGGGGAAATAATTATGCCGGCCCGCGACTTTCGACCCCCTCGGCTGCCGCGCGCGTTCATTTTCGAAAATTGGATGGATAATTATGCGCGCGGACGAGTACTAATTAGTCGCTGCTGAGCTACTTCTTTTTGCTAAATATCGCGAGTTTTTTTTTCTTTCTATATACTTGCGATTGGAAATTGCGGATTGTAAATAATAAATTGCGGATGCGAAGAGATAGTGATTTTATGGAAATTTTATGTTTTCTTACATACTAAAGTATGTATTAGCTATAGTCAATTTAATGATTTGATTACCCTGTATAAATTTTTTTTGATAAATTAATCGAAAAAATTGTTTGTAATTGAAAACGTATTACCCTTAACGATATAATTTTATTAATTTGAATAGATATCGTCATAAGCAAATTAAACTTGATGACTGTAGCCTAAGCTGACGCAGTCGCTCCCATTGTGACATTAAACAAGCCACGAATATGTAATTAATATATTGGACATCCGAGATCAATAAAGAAACTTTTAAAGCCATTTATGATACAAAATAACAATCTAAAAGGAATTTTATGAAAAAAAAGTATGAAAACCAAGATGGCCTGAAAACCTTATAACAATGCATTTACTAAAAAGTAGATATAATTTGAAACACAGCTGAAAATTCGTGTTTTATTATATTCGATTCTATTAAGAAATGAATGTCCCTTGAACAAAATCTCTTCAGTCCTTGAAAAGTACTTCACATCAAAATTCTATGATCGTCTATAATATTAATATATCAAATTAATATAATTAAACTATATATTGTCATTAATCTTAAAACAATCGAGACTTTATTCTGTCAATCTGATTTTTCAATACTCATAGGGGTATACGCTTTATATTTTGTATATTCTAAAGAATAAAAAACATATTGTTGACTTTGCGTGTTCCTCTTTTATCAACAGCATCAAAGACCGACATATCTTCTACCATACCAACAAATGTTTATTCGATTTATATTTTTAATATAATTTATAGAGCTGTTACAGGTTTTATCTGAGGTAGAGAACTTTTGCCCTATCAATATGTGTATTTTTAATGACTCTGTTTTTTAATATCAATAAAATACTGGATTTTAGGTGACTCCGGCGTTTTTTGAAATCCAAAAAAAAGAAACAAAGTACGTACAGAAAGCTAAAGCTTTTTAATGATTTTTTTTTATGAGTTCACCAGTCAATCCAAAGAATATAAAGCTTGAAATCACACTTTTTATCATAGGCTTTTATGGGAGGAATGCAATTTAACGTATGTTCTTTATCCTAACAGACTTGAAAATCCATAAATTTTTTAAGTGTAAATTATAGCCAATTGCCTATAGATTACAATTAAATAATAAAAAATTGCAATCTCCAGCTAAATTTCACCGAAAACTTCATTTAAGAAAAATTTAAAAAGCCTTTTTCTTTTTTTTATATTTCTGGATGCGAAAATTGTTAAAAACATGTTAAAAATTTTATTGTAGAAAGTTCGCTATTTTTATTGTAATTTTGTTTATTAATAAAGTAAAAAATTGAATGCACCCTACAGGGCCCTTCGCAGATACGGCAAATCGTATACCGGAGCCACGTAAATGCTCTTCACGATATGATTTATTTTTTTCACAATACAAACAGTTAGGTCATCAATATAAAATAAAACTCTTGACTACAATTCTTTTCACAGTTAAGATATAATAACTTTATTTATTTTTAGAACTTTGAAAGAAACCATTCGCTTTTCTCTATCAAAACTTTGGTGAGACCAAAAATAAATTCTATTTTGACGACAAAACGTTAAATATTTACCTTTGTGTAATTGAATAATTTATATAATTTAATCTCAAATGATAGCTAGAGAGAGAAATAGTTTATTTTATTTTTCCTTTCAATTACCATAAATGCAGTTTTTCGAGTGTGCAGAATCAGTGGATCCCTCCTCGCTAATATGACACTCTTATTAAATGTTATTATTTTTACGATAGTATTATTAGTTTTATTTTATTTATTTTTAATTTCTTTAATCTGTTTCTGGTTTCAACTCCAAAAAATCGTAAATCACTTGAATAGCAAGTATACATTTAAATAAAATATTTGATTTTCTTATATCTGTCACTAAATACCTTCGAGACAGACAGTATAGCAAACACTGATGTGTATCGTAGAGCAAGGAATGCAAGCTTACCTTTGCTTCCAACGTTTGAAATAAAATGTTGAGGAATAATGACTTAATAATTGTACTGCAGCTGAGTATTATATCAGTAATTCCGGATCTTGCATAATTTTTTTTATTTCATATTCTGATAGATTGTGTAAAAAATCTTGAGGTGTTTTTTCTTTTTTTGCAAAAACATTATGTTAAAAAGTTATAGAGGTTTAAAGTTTGTATTTTTCATGTTTATATATCTATAGATATACTATAGCTTATATGAAATAAACCATACCCTAGCAAAATATGAAATAAAACAAAGTTATGCAAGATCCGGGTTCATAAGTAATTGCAGCCCATACGGTTCTACAACCAAATCTTGATAGAATTACATAAACTTTTTTTTTAAATTAAAGGTATTTTTATTCATTACAAAGTGAATTAAGCAAAATTTAAAAGATTTCTATTTTTATTTTTATTCAACACATTTACTCAATTTTGTTATTTTTTCTACTTTCTCTTTAATATTTTGGTCTAAACTTTTTTTTTCTTTGAGTTTTCTTAAAATGTGTTTAAGTTACCGTGTAGAGAATAAAAATACCTTTAATTTGAAAGAATACATACAAAACCATCAAGATTTAACTTTGATATACTGAGTTGCACGCATCTAAGAAATGAATTGATATAATTGAGTTTCGCAGGTCTTAAAAGAATGCTCGAAATTGTTTTTTTTTTAAATCAAATTTACCTCTTCAAAATTTTGTTAAAGATAAATCATTATTAACAAAGTTAATGTGTTTTTTACAGGTTCAACATCGATCAACTTGTCATTATATTAAATGGATATAACTAGTAACATTAAATAATTATGGGATGTAATAAAAAAACAGTTATGTAAGACTCTTTGAATATCTTCAAATGATACTAAAGACACTATGGTTATAATATAGATGCCAGTTATAAAATATATCATACTAAAAAATATAATGTATATTTATAAGTTTTCTAAATTAAAAAATGTATGCAAATGCAAAAATAAAAACGCAGTATAATTATATATTCAATTGCATTAATTTATTAATAAAAATACGAATTTATTCGTAATATTCCGCTAATAAACAATATTTTTTTCGCTTATATGAAAGAACAGTTGTTAAAGATCGACATTTCGAAAGCGAAATCTAAAAGGAATCAACAATGAAACATCAACGCATTATCTGAAGTAATCAATATTGGAGTAAACGTAGTTGTACATGTATATGATAAGAAAGAAAAAATAAGAATATATTTCTTCTGTTTAGCTTAACTAACGATTTATCGAATAAAACTTAAAATCAAATCTTTAAACACGATACAGAAAATTTCACGCTACTTCACTTACATCACTGACATATGTTATACTTTAAATCTTTTCTCACTGCCTCGTCTTCTATGAAAATCACGTTGGCATACTTGAATATTGGATTTATTTAAGTATAAAAAGACAGGTAACGAGCTAAAGGATGTCTTTACGTTTAATTTTCTTATCTCTCGCCATTAACTTATATATATATATATATATATACACATTACAGATTATACAAGTTCTTGCACTGTCGAATATGCAATTGTTCGACATTCTGACAATGTTATTTATTTTTCTCTGTTATTTAATGTAGAATTCACATTTTTTGTAGACTTCAAATAAATAAATCTATACTAAAGCTTGCCACACATGGCAAATTCGACTTTCTGGTTTTTAGTTTTAAATGGTAGAATTTACCTTTCAAACTAACTATTAAGGCAGTATGGCAATATGGCTTGATTTAACTTCTAGAGAACAAGACATCGAATTATTGAAAAATATTGAAATATTCATGACAGTAATATGTTTATACGACTCCATCAGTAGAAAAAGAATTCGTATACAGCTTATGTTTTATCAAGTTTAATTTAATTTACACATCTATCTCTTAGTTCTTTTTAGATATAACTTTAAATACATTTTAATATTTTTCTCAATTCAAATTCTTGTACTCACTAGGGTCTTGTAAAGTGTATTATGTTTTTCACTTGTATGTTTTTTGTTCATGTGAAATGCATACTTCAATTAATATTCTCATCGTTGAATTTGATATCGTTCATACCAAAATAACCAAAACATATTTTAGTATTAAAAATAAAATCAATTTAAGTCTTAATAGATATATTTATGTTTAGGGGTGAACACATCAATTTTTAATTCTAATACTAAAATTAGAAAGTATTAGAATATTAGAAAATAGTTAAAATATAAGAAAAAACTCATTAAAACGATGAAAATATACTTAAAATTAATTTTTGTTTCATATTGTTTCTTCACAAGACCCACATTAGGCTTTATTCCACTTTTTTTGTGCTTCCTGGGGTTCTGAATAAAACAACATACATATTTCAAAATCAATCTCACGTACACCTCTACTCTTATGTTACATGGATATGTGCGTGATTGTTTACTTCCAATCTAATAGGAGTCATTCGATATTGTAGTATGTAAGGCCTTGTAAATTTTTATTTTAGGGAATAAAAGTGATATTTTTAAACGAGCAACAAAAATTTTGGAGCACATCATTTCTCTTAGAAAAATCCCTTACGAAGATTAAATACTTGAAGAAATCGAAACAGAAAAAACAATATCATTAACGATAGTTCATAATCAAATAGGTTCATCCTAATAAGTTAAATACAATTTGTAGAAAACCTTTAAAATTTTAACGTTCAAAGTTTTAAAGACAGTTTACATTATACCCTTGCCCCAAAAACCATTCGGAATGTTTTCTTATACGAACGTTCATTAATTAATTTGAGAAATTTTAAAATTCATTTCAATTCTATTCATGTATTTCTCATTGATTTTACAAGACCCAAAAATCCATTGCATCTAAAGATTTTGTACACAGCATACATAATAACCGTGCATAATAACAGTGAATTATGCACAAAATATAACCCTGTACAATCAACAATGAATCTTTTTCGCTTTGGTCAGGACGCACGCAGTACATGAAAATTCTCACTAACGTTGCATCGCAAAAGCGACGTCTCTGATTGATTAGAACATTTAATCGAAGGATATTTTAAACAGTTTAAAAAATTATGCAATAGTGTAACAGTTAACTGATAGTTTTTAAATATAATTATTAAAAAATACTATTTAACAAGAATTAAATAAAGGCAGTTTAATGAAATTATTTCATTATTTATATTTATTCGTAAGTAAATTGTACAAAAGAACATATTCTAACTTTTACAAATCTTTTTATTTAAAAAAATAAATCGTCTGAATCTAAGGCTTAAATTTATTTTTTATTACTAATGAGATAAATAATGCGCGAATCAACTCACTAATACATTTTCTTTTAATTCGAAACTTTAAATTGTTAATTAAGATATCGTAACAGATGCATTTAAAAAATTGGAGATCAAAGTTTCTAGTTTAAAGGTATTTAAGAGTTAATTTGAAGCATTTAAATAGTAATCAAATAATTCTAGTAACTTAAAACCTTTCACATTAGGTAAAATAGAACATGGTCTCTCGTCAATCTTAATTTTCAGAATAAGTTTGCGATACTTTGGCAAAACCTTAAAAAAGTCAAGTCTTAAGAAGCAGTGTGCATGAACAACAATCAAATACCAGCTACATAATAAATACTAATCGCCTTCGATCGAACATTTCCAATCAGCGAATCGAAAGAGAAATCCTCGGACAATGAAATTTCCCTTTCGTTTCTTGGAGACGAACCTTTAGTCTCTCGCTTGGGGCTCGTCTAATGACGTCAAAACTCTTAAACAGCATCAGCCGCTGCTATTATCACCATTCAAAAGATCCTCCTGACCGACATCACTCATTTGACAATCGTCCCGCTTCGCGACATTGTCAAACTTATTGTCAGGAACTGTCGTGAGCTGTTCGGAAGGGCTACTCTCCTCTTCCTTCGCGCTCTCATTGTCATCCTCTACTTTATCCGCATCGTCCTCACTCGCGGTTGCTATTAACTCTGCTCTAGGTGGCGCTGATAAATGCGCTTCTTCCAATTTCACGTGTTCGGCAGATTGAGAGTCGACTCTTCGTTCGTTTGGACTGTTTGGCGATGACTGGTTATCAGCGAAGGAGGAAGCGGAGGACTCGAGATCAACGATATCGATCTTGAACCCGTATCTTCCGGGGAAGATCGAACGCAGAAAGTCGTTTCTGATGTGACTGTCGTCGACGTCATCTGTGTTCTCAGGCTGCTGCTGCTGTTGTTGCTCCAGCTGTTCCCTGCAGGCGATTGACTCATTTGTTGAGGAGTCGGATGTGTCGAGCTGCTCGACTGCTGTGTCAGCTGTTGCCCGAGGAGAGTCGATGGGTTGGACTGAACTTCCAGAAGAGACGTTGAGCACCTGATTATTAGAATGAATATTATAAAATGACAAAGATTTTTCTATTTTTCTTAATGTTTAGAATTAATATTAACGCTTTTTAATTTGGTTACTGTACCAATAAATGTCATTTGATTATTTTTACTGTACGAAAAATGAACAAGAATTTATTATTGCAAAATATGAGCTTCTATCTACTTCGTAAAAAAAAGTAATATAAGTTATTGTATTCAAAATTTATTGAATCTCCATAACTTCAATGATTTAGGCTTAATTTAATATATGCTTGATATTATAAAAAAAATTGAATAGTTATTTCCAAACGTACTTTATAAATAAAATTAAAAAATATAACGAAGTACGACGCATAGATACAAAATAAAGAGCTTCAAATATTTCATGCATAATAATTGAACTGAAAAAAAAAGAAGAAAAAAATACGTTTGACATTATAATACTAATCATTTTGGAGTGCATGAAGAAATTTAGTGATCAAGATCAATCACAGTTTTTTTTTTTAAATAATCATATGCAATAGCATAATTTACTAACTAACGCAATTTTTCGTTTTCATAAGGTGTGCTTAATATACCTATGTTTTTGTACTTATAGAATGTGCTTTTGTTTTAATAATTGTACTAATTGAAAAATTCAGTTAATAAACACTATCATAGTCGGTAGTTAGACAGTTCGTAT
This sequence comes from Megastigmus stigmatizans, assembly GCA_900490015.1. Lineage (NCBI taxonomy): Eukaryota > Metazoa > Arthropoda > Insecta > Hymenoptera > Megastigmidae > Megastigmus > Megastigmus stigmatizans. The sequence goes on along the minus strand of UELV01005071.1, from coordinate 11,215 downwards.
TTGTCCACTATATCTTCTTAAATACAAAATCATTATTATATATATTTACACAGATAATAATTGTTTTTGATCAACCATTTCAAAAATATCGCATTTACAATTGCATCGATTAAGAAAAATCAAAATCAAACAGTTCAAATGTTCTGATTACAGCGCAATAAAGGCTTTCTACAATTGGAGAAAAATTACTTCTGGTTCTTGCTGCTGAGCTGCGTCAACTTTTGGTGAGCCAAGGTCGACGAGATCTGGCACTCCAGAGGAGTTCTCTGAGATGTAGACGCAGTCAGCCGAATTCTCGCTGGCGAGTTCGATCTTATCGTCATCGTTGCAGATGACTTCGACGGTAACGTAATTCTTGGACTTGGCGATCGCGTGTCTGGACTGCTGTTGCGCTCCATTGCTGGCGCCAGATTTACCCGACCATTCGAGAACAGAAACTGCTTGTTTTGGCTTGCTGGAAATTCGATCGGCACTCCATCGTCTACGAAAATCAAATGCACTATTAGTTTTGTACTTGTAGTTGGACTTTCTCAAATTATAATTCCTTTTTTAACAAGTGTCAATTGCGTATAAAAGATTTTAAAGAAGTTTTAATAATTATGTAAATTCAGTAAAACCAATTACAAACCATGAATAAATAATACAATAAAAGTTAAACAAAAGGTCAATTTTCTTCATTTATAGTGTTGATTAATTAAAAACGGTAATATGATATACTCTGTAATCACGAAAAGTTTTTCTAAGGTGTTATTAAGATATTGTCTTTCGTTTATTATTATTTGAAATATTGTTAACTGAAAAATAAATTAATTCAAAACAACTCAAAAACTCCAATCAAACGTTTCCAATCAATCTTCTCATAATAGATTCTTTTTTAATTGAATTATTGATTGTGCATGCCATTCGATTGATACAACGCTTATTTATAAATGATTTAGAATCAGTTCAACAAATTTATAACTTAAAACAATATACGTGCACGATATCGAATTCCGTTTTATGAAACCGTTTTATAGATTTACATATGTCAAAGTATCCGGGGAACAATTTGATAACGCTGTTATCGATTCTCTCAACCTCGTGTACGTGAAAATATAGGCACATAAATTAAGAGCACGAGATTCGAGTAAACACTATAATGTAAGCCATTGGAATGAATATTTTGGACAAAAACATTGACAATATTATGTACCAAGTATAATTAATTAAGCTGTTCGGCCCAGATACTTTTAAAGTGCACTTTTAAATGTATCTCTCTTTTTGTGATTAATTTTATAAGATTCAAAGTGAAAACTTGTGAATGTCGAACCTTTGTCCGACAGGTTGTCCAGCGACTTTGCCAAGGATGAGGAACGACTGGCCGTTGAGGATCTCTTGTGCTTGGCGCAATATCCTTGGCTCGCCGCTGGCTGCGGAGATGCTAGGCTGTGAGAGCTGGTCGAGGAGAATCGAGGACTGCTGCTGCGGCTGCTGCTGTTGCTGCTGCTCGGCAATACCGTAGCCGAGTCTCGACGCTGTAGCAGCTGCAGGTACCGTTGATGATCCCTAAAAAAGTTTTTCCATTACTACGATTTTCTAGAATATTTGCGTGCGAGACAAATTTTTATTTTATTTCTTTTAAGTCCAGAAGATAACAGTGCAAAAATGAAAAAGTTTGATTTTAGATTTCAGCTAATGCGAGCTCGTTTCTTTTATTCAAATTGTAAATTGTACAAATTATGTAAACATTCTTGATAAGCTCTTTATGAAAGCTTACCTTATCGAGTATTTAAACAATTATTTGAATGGTTACGATTCTACATTGTATTACGTTCTTGGCTGTTAAAAAGAAAATTCCCTTTATTAAATGTAAACTGACCCCCCTTCCCCCCAGGAGAAATCGAATCTTAGGAACAGTTTAATCGCGAAATAAATTATTCAAAATGAAGGAGGGCAGATGCGGTTCATAAATCACAATTTTCAATGTAGAGACCTATGAAAAGCTTCTAAAAGTTATTATAACAATTTTACCCGTACATTATCGTGACCAAAATTTGAGAAAACATTATAAATTTATTATACTAAAAAATACACTTTACTTTATTAGTAACATAGAAAACGACAGCGAAGGTGTGAATAAGACTCACCAGAGCGGAGGAGGAGGTGGTGGTGGTGACGATTCCGAGCGGCTCGTCGACGGCAGTGAGGGTGACATCGTTGTCCTCGGTTGAGGTGGCGATCGGTATGAGGAAGGTCGAGGAGGGCAGCTGGTTGATGCCGAGGGCCGCGGCGGTGAGCAACTGCCTGGCCTGTGCCGCATCAGCCTTATAAAGTCCACCAGACGCTTTATGGACCTCTGAGTCCTCTCCTGCTTTCCCAAAAGCTCGCGGCGCGTACGCTGCTGCAACTGCGGAGACAGGCACACCCGACACATTGTAACGCTTCCCAAGATTCACTGGCTCGATCGATCGATCTTTATTTACGTG
>UELV01005068.1:931-11756 GCA_900490015.1 Megastigmus stigmatizans | reverse complement strand
GGATTGCACTGGTTGCAGGCCAGTGCAATGAATACAGTGGTGGTGTCGAGCTGCACACACAACACACACACAATTCCCGATATGCGGCTTCTCTCTTTAGCTCTATTACCTCTGTTCGCGTTCGCGGCGGAAATCGATCTGAGGCTCGATGGCCTCCCTCTATCGCTATCTCTCTCTCGCGACACTTGCCTATGCTCTCTCTCTCTCATCATCCTCGATACCTGAGCGCCGTCGGATCGAGCATACAATCGAATTAACGGTAGAATATCAAATTTAATCGTGAATTCGTTATAACCTTAACAATTGATTTGCATTATTTTCTTTTTTTAATTACTTATATCTGCCTCTTCATATACGTCCTTAATACATAACAACTGGAATGCAAAAAAAAAAAATGCTTGCAGTAATCTTACGTTTTACCTATATAACAACTATCGAACTCTCTACCGATGGAAAAAAAGTATAAATATAATCTGCAGTATCGCCCATCAACGGTTTATTCGTCATTAGCTCATCGAACACGATGGGTCAGAACAGCAGTAGCAGGACAACCAACACCAGTACCTCTAACGAAAACACTCCTCTTTTAAACGAGGACAAAAAGAACTCGTTAGTCTTTACGCAGTGGAAGGAATATTCTAGAAAATATTCTTCAAACACCAAATCATACCGAAGCGCAGCGGATATAATAAACTTTAATTTACTAAACCTTAACCGCAACAAACGGTCCTTTTCAGGATCAACAAGACATACTGTTTATGGAACAAACCTTTATTAAAATATTTAAAAAAATTCCACATACATTAATTTACCATATTTCCGAAAAAGTCTATGTATATTGCATAAACACATCTCTCTCTCTCTTTCTCTTTCACTCTCTCTCTTTCTCTCTCTCTCTCTCGCTCTTTCTCTCTGCACATCGTCGTTAGAAATTCAGTCGCCTTTGAAGCATTGAGCAAGTCGGATCGGAGCAGCAGCAAGTAAATATCGATAGGCAGGGTCAGCGGCGAGCCTTGCGTCCCTCTTCACGCTCTGACGGTCGAGCGAGTGCGCTATACCATGAATACCCTATACACATAGCTATAGCAAGGTAGTAATACCCCCTCCCTCGCCACCATCAATCCGAACTCTATAGCAGAGCGTTCAAGTATCCTTCGACGAGGCCAGCGTCGGACTTCTCTTGCACTGCCTGCGAGGGTGGGGAGAACGCGCTATACTACCCTCCTCTCTACCTTCATACTCCTCTACTCCCCCTCCCCGAGCCGAGGGATGAGCACATCACCCCCTATAGAAAGCGGCTGGGCTGGTTGCGCGTGGGCAGTCGGAGGATATATTTTTCTGACATTTTAATGTATAAAATCCTTCGACTTAATGAACCAGGGTATTTAGCGGTATTTTTCAGTAAACACCAGTCCAGGTTCGCTAGCAGGGGTGATGCACAAGAACTCTCGGTGCCAAGAGTGCGCACGGAATCTAGTATGAGATCATTCCAGGTTCAGTGTGCGCGCTATTGGAACTCTCTCCCAATAAGTTTGCGCAAACTTCCATCTTTGTGCGGATTTAAAACGGCGGTCCTTAAACAGCTCCTCGAGCTCGATTGCTAGTCAATCGGAGACGGGGCCTGTGATCTTTGTGCGCCAAATATCTTAGACTTACACCCACACAGGGAACAGACAGATGGGTTTTCTTTATGTTAATTTATTTTGTTTTGTCCCCTATACATCGTTTTGATTGTGTGATTGTATTTATTAGTGTGAGTTGGTGCATGTATGTAATGAGTGAATGTTTAAATTTTAGAATACTTTGTTTGACTGATAGATATAGACCGCTTTGATTTACCTTGATTGTTTGTATTTTAAATAGGACGCTCTGTGATATTACTCTAAACATTTTAAGACTGATTTTTGTATTAAATTTTAACTTATGTTGTAATATCATAGATAGTAAGTATTTAAGTGCAATATTGTATACAGATTAGTGAAAAAGAAGACTTTATTTTATAAAAAGTTAAATCATGTGTATATGGTTACTATTCAATTTTTGTATTAATTTGCAAATAAACAAATATCTATCTATATATCTATCCCTAGCCCTCCATACCACGCACAGTCCAATTAAAATCCCCCTTCCCGACCCCTCGCGCTATTTCGTGTTTCCCCCCTTCCACTAAGCCCTCCACCCCCACTGTCTCGCTATACCTATGTATTAACTACTGCTACGTTCAACTTTAAAGCTGTTTTCTGGAAAACATTAAATTTTGAGGTTTAGTGTAACCTACAAGTCAAACGGATTGATCAATTTGGATGGGATTGATCTTAAATTATTTGCTATTGATGCCATTGTGGTGTGAAAAATTGCATAAATTAATATTTTGTGAGTAAAAAGAATACTTAGTGAACATTTATTGATGATATGGTACGTTCAACTTTAAAGCTGTTTTCTGGAAAACATGAAACTTTGAAGTTTGGCGTAACCTACAGGCCCAACGGATTGATCAATTTTGATGTAATTGGTCTTAAATTGTTTGTAATTGATGTCATTATGGTGAGAAGAGCTATATAAATTAATTTTTTTTGATTAGATAATAAAATGAGTTCAAAAATTGCATAAATTCATAAAATTTCTTCAATTTTTATGAATTTATACAGTTTTTGAACTCACTTTAGGTTCTTTATTTATTTTGCCATTGATAGCTTCTCTATCTCCTAAGCTACTATTTCTTGTTCTAACCTGTCTATTATAAACTTAAATTTATCTAATTCGTTCTTTTGTACGTCCGCTGTCTTACCCTCCTCTTGCCTTAATCTCCTTTTTTCAGTTTCTTTACTGTTTTTGGTAGCTTCTATTTCCCTTTGATGCGTTACCTTTCCCTTTTCAATGCTTGTGTCCACTTGCTCCTGGCCACTTGTAACGCCCTCTTTCATTACATCCATTCTTTCTGACTCTATTTTATCATCCGTTGCCTCCACTGACTCCTCCCGCGAATTCTTATCAACTGCTATGCTTCCCTCCTTACTTTTAATCAGCGAATGCATTACTTTTCCTTTCCCAAAACTCACTTCAAATCCCGTACTATTTGATTCCAAAAAGTTCTTCATTAATAATGCTTCGTTTGTTACTCCTTTTTCCTTCCAAGGCTTACCTCTTTTCTTTTTCCTTATCACTGTTTTATTTTTTCTCTGTGATTCCGGTTCTCTCGTCAGCCATTTTGAAACGCTTCTCTAACCTATAAATGCAGTTACTAATCCACTTTCCATTTTTAACTGTTTCTATTACTTCTAATTATTTTCCTTTTTATTCCTTGCTTTCTTCTTCACAATCACTTCCATTTTTTCACACTTAACTTATTTTAGAACACTTATTATTATAAGTAAGTGATTACAAATATATTCGACGTGGAAGTTGAAGCTGGTGCGCCGACCCCCTATGTGCGCAGTAATCAGGGACGATGCGTCACCAGGAAAAATTCCGCCGCACCAGTGCAATTTTATTGATTAATTATAAATTCTCGGATTAAAATGAAGAACTCCGTATCTTCGGAACTAATACACCAAATTGAACTTTTTTTTTTAATTTGGGGTACATTCAAAAGTGCTACTCGATTGTCAGACTAGAATTAGCAAATTCTTTTATTTAAGCTTTGAAAGGAACAGTATTTTCTTTTTTATTCAATTATTTTTAAAATAATTGTACGTTATTGTTCTGTACGCTTGCTACACATATTCATGCATACAATTATGCTCTTTTGAACCTATCTTTCCATGAAACTTTTTTTTTATATTCTAATTGAAGCGCTTACAGAAAAACATGGGTTTTAGTGATTATAACTTTATTTCTTAAATATTTCGTTAATTTTCAACTAATATTTTATTAACTACTACAATGTCGGAATAATAAATCTTAAGGGGATGTTATACTCTATATTTATCGGAAGAAACGTTTGTCGTCTGCTATGGTGTATTTTGGAAACTACCTAAATACTGCAAATTTACTAAAACGAGGACATCATTCTACTTCCTTAGATAATAATCTACTATTCTGCAAAGTTTCAAGCAGACTAATCAAGTCCTCTGCAAACGGCATGTCCATAAAAACTCAAGTCTATCGTGGGACGTTAGGAAAACCTTGTGGAAATGCTATTCCCAGTAGAATACATGTATCGACTTAAAACTTCTCATGGTTACAGCTTTTTATTTAAGGAAGTGCAATAATGTCCTTATTTTACATTATTTACAAAAAAAAATAAAAATTTTTATTACTACATAGCGTTTTTATCAAGTTACTTCGCCCTCAGATGGCGACACATGTTCATTCTTTCGACGTGAGTTCGTGAGTGTACAGTAAGCTGCAAATTCGTCATGGGAGAGACAAACCGATGAACAGAGGGGTCTTCCTCCTCGCTGGAGTCTATCCGCTCGCTAGAGTTTTTTTACCCTCCTCGCAGATCACGCCGGACGTAATATACATCCATGTCGAAGATAAAATACGCATAACACTATACAGGGTGTTAATGAGTAGAATGATAGGCTTACGACATCGGATAGAGCGAAAAATTCCAAGTCGAAAATAATTTTGTAATTTATCGATCCGATCAATATGAATTGAGTAATCATCGATTGAACATTAGTCGCTCAGGAGACAGCAATAGCGACATGCGAAGCTCCAGGAGGACAGAATTGGGTGGTATGCCGTGCGGCGGCCACTGCAACGCCGTCTCTCTCTTCGCACTGTCATGCGGCAGTCACGGTTTCTACGAAAAAAGTATGACAGACCGACTGCATTATTGAAAGTTCATAGTCAATTCCTTATTTTAAAATAATTTCTAGCGCTTCACGAAAACCATGTTTCATTTAGCATGATGCAACTATCTAAGTAAAAACGTATATTTGCGAAGTAGATAGGAGTTAAGAAAGCATTTAAATCTAAGATTAGTCTTAGTAACCGCCTAAAACTTATGTAACTTATACATAAATGGATATCAATTCTTTTAAATTTAAAATCAATCAGATACTAATTCTTTTGAATGATTTATAAGCAAGTGAAAAACTGATATTTATTATTATGTTGTATATTTGATAATAATTTAATTCAGTATTATTTCGCTGAAAAAGCAATGTAATTAGTAAAAATTATCTGAAATATGGAGAAAAAATAACGAAAATTAATTGATACTTACACGCCATTATTCAATATTTTAGAAATTAATTTAATTCATAATGAAATATAAAGGATTTGTATTTCATACTTCTAGAATATCTCAGATCGAACAATAATGCGTTTCATGATACTTTGCTAGTTAAATTGTTGTTGTGAGACAATAATTTTCATTATTATTAAATCATCAAGCGGAAAATTATATTTTAGGCCTTGTTTTTTAGACATAAAATGCTATTTCAGCCCCTGCATGAAAAAATTATGTTTGTATCATATGCATTGAAATTTACACAATTGCCGTGATTTTGTAGCACTTGACCCGGCTCTCCCGACTCTCATGCGCAGCGATCATAAGGTCTGGGCCTAAAATCTATGTCTCTTAATGCAAAAAATCTTTTATTTTATGAAGAGCGATAAAGTTCAACTCGAAAACATAGAGCGAGGCTTACAAAAAAAAACTTTTTATCGCACTGTAACAAAAAATAATGTATTTATCTCGACTATAGAATCTCAAAGTTACGAAATATATATCATTATGTAGATCAATAAGCTTATTAAATAATAGGGAGAGAGAGATAGATATAGAGAGATAGACGGAGATAGAGAGAAAGTGTGATGAGAGCAGGGCGAGAGGGAGAGGGAGAGATAGATAGATAGATAGATATAAGTTTATTTGTAATAGTTTACAAAATGCACATGTTTGTATAAGATTGATTTTTCTTTAGAGTATACATTTTCTTATTTTTTGTTTTTTCGCAGTCGCATATTTCCAGTTTTTCTATGATATGACAGCTTATAAAGAGGGAGAGGAAGAGAGAAACAGGGAGACATTTCGTTTTAAAGATTTCGTGAATTTCGAGGCTTCTCAAGATACAATTTCTTCGAGCTACTCCGCCCCTGCCAGAGTACGCAGTATGCATTAAAAATACGGTACGAAACTAAGCACAAATGTTAACATTCTCAATTAAAAATATAAAGAGATAAATTTAATTTTTAAAATTTCAAGTATTGTTGAATTCACTAATTCACTAGAATAAAGAATAATCCTCGGAGTCAAAGTGCCTTGTCAATCTTGATTTTCAGTTTCTCAAACAGCTTTCAGAATTCTAAATTATAAATATATTTTCTATACATTTAAGAATGTTTAGTTGAACAAATCTAGTAAAATAATGAAAACATTATGAAAAAATGGTGTTTCAAAGTATGCAGAGCTCGATTAAAACAAAACAATCTTGCTAAGAGATTAAATGGAGACTGTGACGATATTCTTAGCGTCAACGCGTTTAACTAAATATTTAGAGGTATTGATATAAGCCTTGATTCATGGGGTGAAAAACAAGGAAGAGGAACCAGATGCCGAGCCTTATTGTCGGAACATATAAATTTGTAAAGGACCTGAAGTGATGGCAATGAAAATTGTATTTCATGATCGGCGAATGGGTGCGGAGCCGAGGGCTCTCCAGAGAGGCGCCTCCAGCCGAGACGTCGCTGGAAGTTGCAGCGAACGAGAGAGATGGAGAGCGGTCAACATGCGTGGAGAGCGAGAGAGAGAGAGAGAGAGAGCGAACGCGCAGGCACAAGCGGTAGGAAAGCGAGAAGAACGTAAAGTTGCGCGGACGCTAGCAGCGACTTTTGTGAGCCCACGCAGGGACACCTCGCGGCAGAGCATGGTACTGCATGATTGGATCGAGCGGGAATTCGCGAGCGAACGCGTCATTATTGCACGGGCCGTTGCCGAGTACACACGTTCGTGCTGGAGAAAGGCACGAGCGCTCCACCCCCCATATCAACATCTGGCAATCCCATTGTAAACAAATCATTAACATATTTACGAGAACCAAACAAAATTGCTTTAGTCTTGCCAGAGCTGAGTCGGACGGACAAGCGCTCGGCCCACTCGGACATCAATCATGCCGCGTCAGACAGGCAAGCTACTCCCTCCAGAAGTTCATCTGCAGGTGTTTGAATGTAAATTTGGAGGTCATCAGCATACTGTATATGCTTGACAGCCCCACGATCAAAGAGGTCTTTAAGGTCATTGATATAGAGACTGAAGAGCAAAGGCCCGAGGACCGACCCCTGTGGCACACCCAAATTTGTCTCAACCCACGAGGAACAACCATTTTTAGATAATACGCGTTGAGTACGGCCTTGTAAATACGATTTAATCCACAGGAGTGCAGACCTCGAGAACCCGAGATCGCGCAGTTTACTGAACAGTCTCGAAGGAGAGATGGTGTCAAACGCCTTGCTGAAGTCGAAGAGCAACAGCAAGGTAATCATCCTATCAATGCCTATTCGTATGTCATCCGTCAGCTTAAGCAGGGCTGTCAGCTTAAGCAGAGAGGGAGAGAGAGAGAGAGAGTAGATACACGTGGATGATTTCGGCGCGCGGGTTTTGGATGTGTGGCGAGTAAGGAGGTATCGAGAGGGAGTGAGGGAGAGAGAGACTACGACTCGCGGAATTACGCGTCGTATTGTGGCGTTTACCAAAAGAGCGGGTAATTGGAATATGGCGGCGTGAAAGGGGATTATGTATAGCGTTCCGTAAATAAATGGTGTGTGTTTGCAATTAGTAGTATTCTTTGGGGGGGGGGGGGTGCTCCCTGAAGTACCCTCCCCTCTTTTCAGCGTAGCGCGAGTCCGGCGGCCGTAGGATAAGGACTTCAGGTAGCGGAGAACGGGATTCTTTTTTTTTTTTAAGGTTTTCGGGAGTGAACGGGAAAACCGGCGGTGAAGGTAACCACTGGGAGCGTCAGTCTTTCGGTGACGTGCTTCGGCGGAACCTCCTCTGGGAGAGGGTTTCCGGAGCTTGTGGGCGGGGATAAGGGATTCGCCTGGCGCCCTTATTTATATCTAGAAATTTGGCGGATCTCCGAATATTATAATTGTTGGCCAGGAACGAAAGAGAGGTCGGAAAGATTCTTTCCAGAATTCTTACGCACCCAAGTACCGTGTCACAAAATGGCGCCCAACGTAGGGCCTTTGTTGAAGCGGCTCAGTGGTTGAGGTATGAGTGCGCGGTTTCAGTCTAAGTGTGCAGTGTAAAAAAAAATAAATAAATCCGGGAGTATAAATTACGGGAAATCGAAAATCCGAGCACGCCCGCGTTCACGGTGTACATTAATGCTCCATCATTTTGTACGCTAAGTATTCTTAGCTTATACCCATATTTACATATATAATTATATCTTATTTTAATTATTATTAATTTTAATTTTTTATTATATATAATGATTATGTCTATTGGACTATGTGGTATTTGTTATGCGTGGTAGTAACCTCGTGCCAAAGGGGGGAGGGCAGTTCTGCGTAGAAGGTTGGGGGAAGTAGGAGAGTTGTGGTGAAGCCTAGATTTCGAGAATTGCTTGGAGAAAAATAAAATAGAAAAAAAAACAACAAAACATTTGGTGAAGGCGAGTGTGGTGTTTTCTCGCTATTCTCTAGTCCAACGGTTTACCGACCGGTGCGGAAGGGGAGAGTGAATTCAAGAGTGGGGAAATATAGTGCAGTTGGTACGAGATAAACCCATACCTCTTTTTCGGTAAAATTGAGCTCTGATTCGCGACTAGCGAGGGGCTATTGAGAACAAGAGAAGGTTCCGGGTAAGTTGTTTTGAGTAGTCGAGGAAGAATTTGCGCACAATGGCAGGTCACCAGGAGACAATGCGCGCGTTGATGGGCGGGCGCAGTAGGCGCTCGGTGAAAAGGGCAGTGGCTTCGATGAGTGAAGCGCAAGTGATAGAATCACTTCGGATTTATGCCTGCAACGATCGCGGCAGGGAAGCGAGTTTGCTGGATAGATTTTTGAGAGCCATTCTGCGGGAGAAAGAACCCGACAATGAGGAAATTCCGTGGTATGAGTGGGTCGAGATGGGCGCTATGTCGCCTGAGGAAATTATGGGGTTAGGTGCGGATGGTGAGCGGGACTTGAGTCGCGTATCGTCAAGACCGTCAAGCCGGGAGGACAGCATCCCGGCAGAGGAGGACCTGCGCACTCACGGGCTGTACGAGGCTTCGCGCGCGTCATCGGCCGTGAGTGAAGAGGAGCAAGTAACTATTACGCAAGTGATGGCGGATGTGTTGACGCTACCTGCGGGGGAGGTGTTCTCAACCCTACCGGCAGTAATGGTCAGCACGACGACTTTGGCCACTGCAACAAGTACCGCCGTCACCTCGCGTATTATTATGCCGGTGTCACTGACGTCCGCGATGGGGAGACCGCCGCCGATAAGGCCGCTTACGAACCAGCTTCTATTTAGGGTCGATGCGATTCCGAGCCTGGCGTTACGCCCCTCAAGCGGCAGGGCAAACGACGCGGAGAGATGTTAGAGCGTGCTACGGTGCCATGAGCAATGGATCCGGGGCGTACGGAGTGGGAATACTACTCAGCGCGTATGTTGCGGGGAACAGCTGTGCCAGTGAGCGAGGCGAAGCGATCGAGACAAGGGGGCACTACTTCGGTAGCCACGATTAGTAGTGCCAGACGAGATAAATTCTTCACACCGATGCAGCACTTGGACGAGATACGCGAGTTTGTGTCGAGTGTGGGATCCCCTATTTCGACGGCGGGCGAGAGAGAGCCCCACCAGCGTGGGAATGAGAAACGTGATGTAGGCAGTGCGGCGTTGTCAGCTGTTAGGGAAGATTGGGAGGGACGGAGTAACGTCAAAGACGCACAATACTGGGAGAAGAGTAAACCGTCGCGTGAACATATAACGTCCCCCAAGTCGTATAAGACAAGCCGGGGGCAGATCAGGGAGGATTTAAGGTGACGAGCCGAGATTGATAGTGAGGATGACTGGGAAGGGTCAGAGTCTTCTTTCGCGCCCGTACCGATTACGAGGCCCAGGGCGTTACTCGGTGAGGACAGCGGAGCAAATCGGAAAGACAGTAAGTCAAAAGTGGCGACAAGTGGAGGGAAAAATGAGAATAGATTAAGACATGGCGAGAAGGGAGGATGCAAACTCGGGAAACCGGTTAATGCGTATGAGGATAGCGATTCCGCGAGTACTAGCGACTCACAAGGGAACCACCCCAACCCGACCCCACTGATTTTAATGATTTTTGGATATGTTATAGTACATGAAAAAATAATAGACACGTATTTTTCCTTATCGGCTGACATCCACTTTTAAGGGGTGAAATCCACCCCCAAGGTCAATCCCTAAAATTATTTTTTTTAATATTTCTCAGCATCTAATAAATATTTTGAAAGAAACTCAACGCCAAAAAACTTCTTATGAAAAGGCGCTTCTAAGGACACAACATTTATGCCGAAGAGTTTCAACCCCCCTTTTTATAGGGGTAAATTCGCTATTTTTTTTTTACTTTTTTACGACATGTAATTTAGTAAATCAGCTCGAGTGAGTTAAAAATTGCACTGATTATGAGAAAATTCCAAATTTCAATTGACGTGTTTCAGGATTTTCCAAGAAAAAATGTTATAAGGGTGTTTCACCCCTAGAAACCACCTTTGCCATACCACAAGCAGGCTAACCCATATAATTCCGGAGAAAGCGACTTTAGTCGTTTGTTTTTTCTTGAAATAGTTGGATCCTACGCCGTAAGCGAGTTACCTCAACTAACCGACCTACCCCTAACCGACCTAACCTCTAGAAACCACCCCTACGAAACTAAAAACAAGCTAACCCTTCTAACCCCGGAGAAAG
>UELV01004978.1:529-12860 GCA_900490015.1 Megastigmus stigmatizans | reverse complement strand
AAGAGAATCATATATATATGTATATATATATACGTGTGTGTAGGTGTGTGTGCATGTGTTGCGTGTGTTATATAGGCATAGGAGAGCGAGCGAGAGGTGACTTTGATCTTGAGGTGTGAGGGAGCGAGACGTAGCGATGTAGCCGAGTGTATACTGCGCAATATATGTATACAGGGACGAAGGAGCAGCAGCAGCAGCACCAGCCAGGATTTCAGAGACCGGCTACAGCGAGAAAAAGAAGCTCCTCTCATAGCCGAGGGGGAGAGCCGCAGTGTACAGCAGGCAGGCCCGCAAAGATGGAAATCCTCTCTCGCTCTATACACTGCGCGATGTGGGGCGCGGCTCTCATGGTCAGACGGTCAATGAACCCGGGAGCGCGCGCGCATTCGACCTCGTCTGCTCTCTCTCTCTCGCATGGGCCGCGGGACGAGGAACGACGACGACGTGCAAACGCTCATATACACCACGAGAACGAGGCGAACGCCTCCTGCGCTGCTGCTGTTGCTCCAGCTCTCTCGCTCTCTCCCGAGCACTTGTTCCCTTCTTCGCTCCCTCGCACCGCGGCCCTATTGTTTTATTTAAAGTTTCGGCAATTCGCTCGAAATACTTTATACGGAGCTCAGGCGCGCGACTAGCCGGACTCCCCAGCCAAGCTGGCGACTCGATCGAATCTATACGCAATGTCCTAATGCTGCTACACTGGATTATTCATCTACTACGACCAAAGTACTTTATTTTTTTTTAAATTAGGTGAAAAAAAAATATATTCAAGCTATCGAACTATAGAGTTCTCTACGTATAGAACACCGATACTGTAGTAACGGGGAATTTTTTGATGGATCGAAAAACAGCTGTCGAGAGAGAGTGAACAAAAACGTACGAGCAGCCTAAAACGAACAGAAAGCTTTGTGTAAGACTATACGCATTCTATATATATACATATAGTTGGTCGCGAGAGAGCAGGTGATCGCCGACTGCCGACGTCCTCGCGCTTTTTCGGCTTCCTTCCAGCAGCACATTTTCGAGGCTCTATATAAAGATCCTGCACCCCTTTCTTTCCCCTCCCTTTCGCCTCATCCCATCTTTTTTCACAGCCTCTTTTGCCCAAATGGTCTTTTGTTGCCAAATTAATTTCTTTCCTTTTTTTTTCAACTTTCCCAGACCGAGAGAAGGCTTTTAAATTGGGAAAAACGAAATTTGAAATCGGGACGGCGCTCCGCCTTATTACCTCTTTCAGGATTCTTAATGTGAGCTGCAGTTTAAAAAAAACAGAGAATTAAGCTACTTATGTAATTAGAGCAGTTTTTCGCGGAAGGGCATTAAATACTTGTGTATTTACAAGAATAAGTTTATCGTTTCCCATTCTCGGATCGATTAAACTTTTACACTTGAAGAATTTGAATTTCAAAGGGAGACGGTATTATTATTTTTCAAAGCGTTTTATTTCGTATAATAAAGTGCAAGACTCGCTTGCAAGCTCGGAAAAATATACGCTAACAATCGTGTACTGAAATTCCGCGCTCGTTTCGCGAAATGAATTTGTATTTTTTATAAACTTGAATTATATTCGACGTTGATAAGAATCTTCGGTCTGCGCGTATACCTCACTCGGCGTAAATACTTACAAAAATGAATGTAGTTATATTGCGAGGAGCCGAGCGTACAATTTATCTTCGTTAGGTAATAAAGTGAAACACCGTGAGCCAACAGATTTTAATGTAAAAGTAAACAGATTTATGCAAAGTAGAGGAAAATTCGTTCAAAGGATAAAGTAATGACTTTGTTTCTCAAGATACTTTATTATCGGACAAAGTATCAGCTGTTTCTCGCGATGACCTTGTCCGCTTGTTCCTTTGTGTAACAAAAGACACTAGGAAGTTTTATATACTTCACGCTCGCTAAGCAATCATAATCTGACACTTCCATCTCGCGGATCCGCAAAAACTGACATTAAAACTTATTTGTGACAAATTAATCAAACGCCTAACGCGAATTTGTAATTAGAGCATTGCTATCAGTCAGTTTTTGTTTTAAAGGTAATACCGCAAGTTAAAGAAATTAGTACAGATCTTGCTGCTTTGTTCGTGCAGGCTATTATTAATTTTCGAGCAATTTCCAGTTCACAAAACAATTCGTTAAATTTCGACAAATTGGCTTTGTGACCAAACTGCTACTTAGGACTCGCTCTTTTCTAAAGAACGATTAAAAATTTAGTATTGGAAGATTAAAAAAAGGAGATTGAAGATAATGGAAAAACCTGAGTTATGTTTACACGCGAGAGCAGATGTTAGCAAGTGCGCAGAGCCGAAAGAAAACGTCGATGACGCATCGACTAAAAACGAAGGCAAAGCACCGACAAACGCGCATGCGAGGACTTTTAATCTTCCCAATCACCTTGCATTAGTCCCTGCATGGTTTCTAATTGTTCCGAAATATCTCAACGACAGCAAATCACCGATAGTTCCATTTTTCGATATAAGTATAAGAGAAGGAGAGGAAGCGCCGTCTCAACGAAACAAGCGAATACACTGGGCTGCGCTGCAAGAATGTATACAAAAAGTCGTAACGCATTCGTCTAGCAAAAGGAGCCAATATTCTCGTCTGCTTTCTTTCGTTCTCGCTCTCGGATTCTCCGCGATGTGTCTGCGTCTGGGCGTCTGCGTGTCAGACTCTTTGCCCTCTCTCTCTCTGTCTTCGTCTGAGGCAGAAATTGGGGGCGTCCGATAGGAAAAGAGTGCATCGCTCGCTCTCGCGCGGCGCGGCTATGAGTCGCGTATATATATTTCGCCCGCGGCTCCCGGGACATCCTTGAGTCTCCCGTCTCTTACTCGGCGGCCATGCGAATACACACGCGGCATATTATATGTATAGGCGCGTGTGGGCTGTGCGCAAAGAGCGCCGTTTAAAAGCGAAAAGGCCAGAGAGGACCACGGATCTCTCTCTCTCTCTCTCTCTCTCTCTCTCTCTCTCTCTCTCTCTGCTCCGCGCACGCAGCAACAGCAGCAGCAGCAGAAGCAGACCAGACAAAGAGATACCGAGGCGAGTGACGCAGAGGAGCCTGGCTGTGTAGCTGCCGTTGTTGCCGCGTGCTCTGCCTCCACGTTCGCCGCTCCGTTCAGCTCGTGTTTCTTTTATTCCGCGCTCGCTGCTCGCTCGCTTTATCTTGGCTCCCAAACTCCTTCTTCCCGCGCATCCGCACCTTTCTCACCGATACCTCGCTGCAGGACGCGTTCCTTGTACACCGCCAATGTCGCGCGGCTTTGTTTAAGGATTCACCATTGTGCCGCTGCTTTAATCGTGTTTCATTTGCAGCTCAATTATATACGAATTTAACAATGAAATTTAACAACAACAAAAAAATCGTTATTAACGGCTTCTTTACGCGAGAGTAAATTCCGGCGTCGTTGGCCCGCAAGCTTTACGCGCTACAATCACGAAACTTACGAGCGATGCGAACTTTCACATTAACGTCGAAGCTCAATTCGATGAAAATAATTTAGCTTTGGGTATATATAGAGAAATGGACGATAAAGAAGCGATAAAGGTGCAGGAGAATACGAGCTGCGCATGAAATGAAGCGGAGGATGAATGTTTAATGCCGAGTTAAAGGCTAACCCCATTTACGGCCGCGCGGCCAGCAACGAGCTTCTTCGCCTCTACACAAGACGCAG
This sequence comes from Megastigmus stigmatizans, assembly GCA_900490015.1. Taxonomy (NCBI): domain Eukaryota; kingdom Metazoa; phylum Arthropoda; class Insecta; order Hymenoptera; family Megastigmidae; genus Megastigmus; species Megastigmus stigmatizans. The sequence goes on along the minus strand of UELV01004978.1, from coordinate 9,189 downwards.
CGCTTTAATTGTTTCATCAGCAACAGGTTTACCGCGGAGAGCCAGGCACGGACAGAGAGAGAGAGAGAGAGAGAAAGAGAGAGAGAGAGGAGCTGAATAAAAACAAGGTGCTCGTGACTCTTGCTGCAGCCTGCACCACACGAAAATATTCCGCGTCTCGCCACGAGCGCCGAGCGCGATAAACAAACAGCTCTCCGACGCAGCTCCGAGTCCACCAGCCAACTACGACGACAACGACGACGTCAGAGGCCATTATCCTCGTAAAAATCGCGGCCGCATCGCCGGCAACTTTTAGCGAGTTGTCTAAATTGGTTTCCGCAGAATGGCAGACTCTTATACTTCATCAGGCCCTCGTTTATTATATTCAGCAGAGAGAAAGAGAGAAAGAGGGAGAGAGAGAGAGAGCACACACTAAATATACTCGCACCGCGAATTTTTCCACAGCACAATATATACAACAACGGTATAGTAGCAACAGCATCAACGGTGCCGTCAGCGCGAGGGCTTACCCGTTCCTAGGCTCCAAGAGCTGCGGAGTGATGTGGCCCGCGACCAACCAGCGGATACACAGAGATTTGCTCTCTCTCTCTCTTGTACGGCCGTCCTTAAGCTGCACAAACCGCACTCACACACTACTGTATACGGACTCGATAACCTCTGTATTAGAGAAGCAGCGCGTGTGCACTGCGATCGCGAGCGACGCACACCAACGAAATAGAAAGAAAAAAACAAGAGATAAGAGAGAAATAGAGATTCACGGTGGACACAAAGAGAGAGAGAGAGACGCATACACGCGCGACGACGCACTATACTCTCACTCTGTCTCTCTCTCGGTCTGGTCGTGTATGTGTGTGTACGTGCAGGCGGTCACTCGCGATGTCGTGCGACCGAACGGACCGAACGAGACACGTCACACTGATGCGCCCGTGTAGGTAGTCACTAGGTACAGCTCTGCTCTGCTCTGCCTGTCGACATTTCTCTCTCACTCACTCACCCACCCTCTCTCTCTCTCTCTCTCTCTCTCTCTCTCTCTCTCTCTCTACTCTTTCTCCGAGAGAGCAGCAGCAGCAGCAGCTCGTCGACACACGCTTCGTGCGCCAGAGCGAGAGAGAGAGAGAGAGAGAGAGCTCACCCAGCCAATGCTGCCAACCGCAACGACTGCCGCTGCCGCGAATCAACTTCTATATAGCCTTCCTCAACGACGCTTTAACATTTTACGCATTGCTCGATTTTTTTTATGTTTATTCTGGTCTCGGGTGCACGCTTTCGTCGCGAATCGACGATTCCCCCGATCGGCTGAAAACTGTTTTTTTTTTGTATTATACCGATAACAATCTTGGTAAGTAGGCGTCTCTCTTTCTGCGTTCTACAATGCTGATTTCTCTATTTACTACACTTTCGTTTCAATTAGCAAATCTATTTTTTATTCACAACTTGTTCCGCTGAACTACTAAGCCACGTACTGAAGAGCGTGAAAATAACCGTATAATAAATTCTTTAATGGCACAAAAAACCATGTGATTTTATTGCACCCGCTCAACGGAAATGAATCAATTGAAATAATGACCAATTACAATCTACCAGTAAATTAGAAATGCCAAGATCATGTTTGATTTTTACTAGTGTTCTATTATAATACCGATATTTTTTAATTCATTGGTATTTATACAACATTATTATAAAGTTCAGAATCTTTGTTTATTACCAAGTCAGTCTGAACTATTGTATACTAATTTATCTAAGTTTTATGGTGTTTTTACGATAAAGGTATAAGGAACAATTTCTTGCGTGATAAATTATATACTGATTGACACTTGTGCACTTTTCAATACAATTGCATTCAAGAAAAAAATGTTTTGTGCTGATCGATAATAAAAGAATATATGTTTATCAAGAATCATTATTCTTACGCCAATAAAGAAAATATATTATACATTAACACGGTGTAAATGTAGGCAGATCATTGTTTAATTAATTGAATTGAATTACTAGGTTTGATTCAGCCATTGTAATAATATCGATGGCTTCGAATAGCAATTAGTAAATCTTTAAGCTTTTTCACTTTATGAAAAAAAAAAGACCGGAATGAATAATTTTTTATTATTACGTCGAAATGATACACTTTCCGAATCTAAAATGACTAGTGCAAGTGCAACATTGTACATTTTTTATCATTTAAATTTAGAAGAGATTCATCGTTAGCGAAACTCGGTCAAATTTTCGGATGATGAAAATGAATGAAAGATAAAGAGGTCAGCTCGAAATTCGAGAAGTACACCCTACGGATTGCGAACAAAAGCGCAATTTGTTCATATTTAAACATAAATTTTATAATTGATAGCGCGGACTCGTTATGTAAAAAAATTCCCATCATACGATACCCTTTCAATAATTCACTCGGATACATTCTGGACAACTCTTTGGCGGCTATAAGTCTTTCATCAATCAAAAACAGTTAATTAATTGCTTAAATTTATGAAAGATTCAAGCAGATTATTTTTTTCTTCTTTTCCGAGATATGTCAATATCAAACAGATACATGCATGTTTTTTTTTAAATTATGTAACTTTAATAAGTCAAAAAATTCACTGGTCAAATAGTATCTTTTAAGTCAATGTTCTATGATTAAAAAATTAATTAATTGAATCTCGCGTCTTCGAAAACAGAATTCAAGCAGATAATGAAGACCTAATCACAAAAATCGATGTCAAGTCAGTTTTTTACTGAAAAATATATCACCAAATAAGAGAATCAAGGGAAAAAATTATTATACGAGCTCGCTGACCGTGACTGGCCTTCATTTTGTTGAACGAATCATTTCAATGCACTTTTTCTACCATCTTGGTCTGATAAACAATCACAAAAGAGATTATACCATTCAAACTTGACAAAGATTTACTGATACCATTTCATTTTTGTAAAATGAGGCATTAAAAATAAAAATAAAAATGACATGAATTATTTCTAAACAATAGCCTCATTTTTGTGAGATACCGAGTCTGCTATCTATTACACAATTAATTAAACCAAATGTTCGTAATAACACCAAATTGACTACATAATTTTCGCGCGTTCCCGTACGAAAATATCGAAAAGCAAATCATGAATTGAATTCCACGAGAAAACTTTTGTTAGAAAAGCCGATGGTAAAAGTGACAGGTACATAGTCGCGGACCAAACAGTGTAACGATAGCTTTCGATCGCTTTCTTAAACTGAAAACAGCGACGGCTCTCATCATCGATTCGCAAAAAGCTCGTTGCAGAACACTCGACGCTGCGCATGTGTACATACGGCAAGGCAATGTGTTAATGGACAGTCGACTTATACATTTTCAGCCGCTGCACGAGCTATAACGAGAGAGAGAGAGAGAGAAAGAGTGCCACGACGGATCGTCCCGAGTCGCTAGAGGCAAATCGGAAGAAAGAAATCATGAGATTAAATGGCGTTTCCGCTCGGCATTTTTTTCATGACTGCAGCCGCCGCGTGCCTCGTTTCGAGTACGCGCGCACTGCTTAAATCGCTGCAGAACACTTCTTGCCCATATAGGCGCGCATAATGCGATGTAGATTGCTCTGACTTTTAGTGACGTAAGCGATAGGTGCAGGTATACCTCGGGGCTCCACTGACTGCACGACAGCATTGATACAATTTTTTTTTCTACAAGTGATTTTAATATATCTAGATCATATCTAAACGGAATTCTTTACTACACTAGTATAGTGCGTCTATAAATGAAACTATCAACGATAACTTTTGACACCTATAAACGTAAACGATCGCGTACACTATAATAACTCGTAATAAGAGTTAATTTTATAACAAATATATATATATATATATATCTGTATATATATATAAATGCATCATACAACTAATGAATGCGATGACATATGAATTTTTAATGTCGAGAAGACAACAACCTCTATCGTTTTCTCCTTTGTTTTCATAAAAGGCAAAGATTTGAAAAATGCATAAAAGCACTATCGCTATATAGATATATAGTTTGTCGACACGCAAACAATAAACTTGGAAATTCATACAGATATGTGTCTCTCTCTAGGGATCGACCGAGAAAAGCAATAGAAGCCGATAAAATGAAACAGCAAGCTTGATTGCCTGCACATACATATATGGACCACTAAAGATCCCTCAGAATATCGATAGGGACTGCATTCTCTGGATATATATCTGAGAACACTTTGGCCTTGCATCCATTTCAGCTGCAGCAACCGTTGTGTGCAACTGCTGTTTTCCAATACTCGCTATTGCCAATGCAATGTTTATCACAGATTCATATAGGTGCTTAACCAAAATTTAAAAAAAAACTAAAGTAAATTTGAAACTTAAGATTTGTTCCGAAACATGTATCGAGCGAATACAAAACATGAAAAAACGCAATAAAAAGAGTCAAAACGAGTGAGAGAGAGACGAAGAAAGCGAGAGAGAGAATGAATGAGAGATGTCGAGGAGGAGGGAGAAAGCTGCGAGCGAGGCAAAGCGTTGGCAGCACTGGAACGATTAAGGGCCGTCGACTGGCAGAGTAGAGGTTGTTGCTACCCCGGCGAAGAGAAAAGCCAGCAGCGCGTACGAGGCATCTGGTTTGGACTTTACGCTGCCATGGCGAGAATTCCATTAGCCTCGTGTCGCCGCCGCCGATATTTCTCCGATATACCACCTGCGTGCGTGCGCGCGCTCCTCTTTAATATACATACCCCGCATTCAATTATTTTCTCATTCGCGAAAAACTCTGGCCTGTCCTTTTCCCCAAAACGTCCGACGTCCAAACAGTCTCAATCAAGAGGATATTTTTAAAAGCGTCTGCACTTCTCTCTTTCCCTCCCCTCTCTCTCTCCTCGATCGATTCTCATATCAGCTGATGCAACGACACGTTTACCATGGTATAACTCTCGATATAGCGAAAAAACCCCGACACCGTAATGCCTATACAATAAATTAAAACGATTACAGGCGAATTATATCGCAAACCGATTCAATTCAGCGAGTGAAGCCGATATTTAACGTGGGCTGCGGAAAAGAGTAAGCTGGACGCGAGATGAAAAATGGAAATGTTTGAATAGACTGTGGGCGAGTCCGGGTGGTTGCATAAACCTCTGCAGCAGCAGCAGCTGCTACGCGTAACCGAGGAATGCGCAAGAAGCTAATAACTTCCTATCAATAAACATGAATCTTTAGAAACGATTTTTTTTTATACCGCTTGGGCAACGACAACCTCGTATATATCCGCGGCGCTTCGCCGACGTTCATCGCGGCACTCTGGCAGTCTACCAATCAATCGAACGTGTACATACAATTCAAGGGAGTCGAGGCTAATGTCAGAGTCCCAAAAACAACATCTCCGGATAGTTTGACTCTCCCGTCAGTCGCACCGGATCTGCGTGAAATCTTTCTCTTTTCTATATACTCTCTCTCTCTCTCTCTCTCTTTCTCTTCACCCTCGACGAGCTTTTTTATCATTATTCGCCCGCGGCACACGCTTCGCGTCGGAGCAAGAGATATTGTCGCGACCTCATTGCCGTGGTGGTGTTTACCTTATTTACTCTCTCTCTCTCTCTCTCTCTTCGAGAGGGGGTTAAAGTAAGAGAGAGCCATAGTGAGTCTCATGCAGAAGGAGGGAGGGAGAGAGAGAGAGAGAGGGAGAGAACGACAACGTGTGTGCCCTCGGTAGATGTCACGTTTATTCGAGCAGCTGAAAGGAAATCAGCGCGGTTATTCATAGCCTCGATAAGTGACACAGAGAGAAAGAGAGTGAGAGAGGGAGAGTGTATGCAGTCTGACCGTGTGTGTGTGCGCGCATGTGCTGCAATGCACGCGAGATTCGCGACGCAAAAATTTTCATCCCTTCTTTCCTCGAGTGCTTCGTCGATATTATACGCAAATTTGTGTACTCGACGAGGAGCGAGCTAAGCAAGCTGCACCTTCGTCTTTCGTGTCTATTGGAAAACTGCATACACTTTTTTTTTGCGCCACTTGTCTACACAGCTGCCTTAGTCTATTAAACGAAAGTGCATCCGTTGATCTGCGGATTATCTTTAGTGCGCAACTAAATCTCGTTACCCAGTTATTATATTAATTAGGATATGAAAATTTAGCCCTCAGGTACTGTTTTAATGACGTACAATGCTGTTGATCAAAATTTGTTTTTAAAATAAGGCAATATGTATTGTGTTCGTAATTGAAACTTATAACAAGCAACGCAGCAAACGTAAAAATTTAATTGACTTGTAATACAGTGGGTTTACAGTTGGGTCGTATACTATTTGTTTTCAAAACAAAATAAAAAATACTGAAAGAACGGAAGATCCCGCAGTATTATATAGTTCAGCAAACAAAAATTTTGTTTGATTTTAATCTGAAGATCTGTCAATCTTTGCCGCGGCATGTTTAATACGTCAACAATCTAGTACGTGTCTTGTGTTTCAATATATAATCTTTAGCCGCATTCGTTTTCTATCTACTCCAATTTTATGCTCACTTTTCTCTAGATTAAATATCTTTGTTTTCACCTTCCGCACGTGTGCTTGATAGATATTTTGCTTGGCGTTCTTTTTCCAGAGACTCTTGCAAAAAATATTTGTTTAAATGTGTGGAGACGAAGTTATAAATTATAGCATCAAGTAATATGGGACGAATGAATTACAATGAATTCTAATTATAAAAATAAGTAGCGATAATACCTGAAGTTGTTTTTGTTCTTTAATGCAAATTTGTATAAAATAGCTGCTAAACTGAACTTTAAACTTCGACTAGTTTATTTTTCAAAGGTAAACGCAAAATGTTTACTTATTTTTTCTATTATTACAAGACCATCTATGCAATTGCTTTACATAGAATTGATGCAATATAGTAAAATGCACTTGTTAATAATTTTTTATGTCTCGTGATGACTTTCAAATGTTTCAATTTATAATTAAAAAAAAAACGGATAATCTAATTTGAAAATACTTATTCTCATACATTGATTATATAATTAACTTATATATAATCAACACATATTCATAAATCAATAAAAAAAGAAAACAAAATTATTGATAGTTGTAAATAGAACAATTGTATACACTAAGTCAGTTATTTAAAGAAATTGAAAGTATCTTTTGGCAAGCAATAATTTTTAAGTATGACATCATCGGTTAAACTTTTTTATATAAACTACACACACTAAATTTGCTTTCACTCGATCATCTTTATAGTTCCTCTGAATTTAGACACCAACGATAAATTAAGACTACTCTTTATACGCTTAGCAAAAAATGATATTCTAATGTACGAGTAAACGAGCTTCTCTTATACACTCTCGCCCAGTTATTCTCTAACGCCGAAATCAAGAAAGGTCACTGTAATGCAGCGAAGGACAGAGAATAAGCTCGCAAAGTATTTCATAAGCATGCAGTTAGCACACACTAGTCACACGGAACATCGTCTTGGGCATAAAACAATCAATTAAATCCCCTCTCGAATGAAGAAACTCTCGGCATGTATATAGCGTGTGCGCGCAATTGCCTTTAACAGGTTTCTTCTGCGGGAAAGAAAATTTCGCCCACGCTCTCGCTCTCTCTCTCTCCCTCCCTCCTTCTCTCTTGCTGCTGCTTGTGACGCCGCTGGCTTCGAGTTGAATGAAATTCTCGAAGGCATGTGCAACACCGATGCCCCCCAAGCACGTAACAACTGTCCTTGAGAACCCAGATTGAGATTAACGCGATATTTTATACTCAATTGGAACTCGTTTCCGTGCAAAAAGCATACGAAATGCGAAATGCAAAATCTCCGCCTAGTTGGGTTAGGATAGTTGGATGGCAATTGCCTGTTAATAGAGGGACGCCATGGTTGACGCGCATGACTTTACCAATGCAAGCGTCAAAATTCAGAGCTCCAGGATACTCGACTTAACCTCATTCTAATTTTTATCAGGACTCTATTTCGATTCTTTGAATATACACGATCACTTTTACACGCACGCATAGCCGATGAATATTTATAAATATAAGAGTATTGTAATCACTTTCGATCAATATGAAAAAAACCGTATAATGCGATAATCAAATATTTACCTTATAGAGTGATGTGCGTACAGAGTAACCGAATGTTGCCTTTCTGCTGAATCCAAAATATGACAAACTGTGAGTTTGTTATATAGTATATATAAGTACACTCAAGAGCTGGCTCACAACTAAAGTGCAGTTCCGAAGTAACCGAATGTTGCCTTTCTGCTGAATCCAAAATATGACAAACTGTGAGTTTGTTATATAGTATATATAAGCACACTCAAGAGCTGGCTCACAACTAAAGTGCAGTTCCGCCCAAGACGAGCAATCAACAAGAAGTAACGCACAGTAAGGAAATGGTGCGTACCGAGAGCATCGGGTCAGTGGTCAAAGACTACCCTAATGAGATGCCGATGTATACCCGGGTCGGTATTTAGTTAAAGGTCGATAAGGCGGAGCTGCCGGGAAAAGCTTAGAGCCGAGGAGACAGAGGGTGAGGTATTCAGTGCTGCCACAAAGAATTTCTTTCGCATACGCCAACGTACCTGACGTCGGCAAGTGCGTAACGGGGCAGCGTACGCAAAGAGTGAGAGAGAGTTTGAGAGAGAGAGAGGGGAGAAAGAGTGAGAGAGAGAAGCCAAGCTGTCATCGGAAATTCC
>UELV01004952.1:10570-21879 GCA_900490015.1 Megastigmus stigmatizans | reverse complement strand
ATATATATATATATATATATATATCATCATTTTTAGAGCGATATAGTATTGTTCAGCCAACTTCGCGTCTTTCAAAATACATGTGTTTGTCATGGAAAAACAAAAGAAAGTTTAACCGATATTCATGTAAAGTTTATCCTGTGAAGTTAGTTTTTGTTGCAAAGAATCTTTCATCGGAAATCGATTTAAAGTTTATCTTCTGTTTTTTTTGCAACATATTATCAATTCAACGTATTATAACTGAGCCATAGCAAGGCGTGGTTAGGTCTGCTAGTATCTTATATAAGTAAGCTGTGTTTACTTTTAAATTGTTTCTTACTGAACCATAAGCATTATTAGTATTATACGATCCGCACCACGTGGAGATTGTATGTGTATATTACGAAAATAAGTTAATCCTTTTTTTCTATCACACCAACATATACTATGCTTATTTTGTGATTTATTTGCAAAAGATATAGTAATGTTGATTGTCACCATCGCTATTCACAATCGAAAAATCGAAATTTCATATAGATAGTATATGAGTTATTTTTTAGCATCAGAGATTTTCTTTATCCAATTTGAGAAGAATCATCAAGTATATTTATTTCAATATAGATTTTAGCATTTATTTCAGAAATAAAATGTCTCTTCGTCCAAATTTAGATCATAAATGTGATCACGAAGAGAACCGTATGAAAGTATGTGCTCCTTGGCCATATATAAGCCAACTGAGAAATTATTATTAAGTGAAAAACATGTTGCAGTAATAAAAAGTCGTATTAATGAACATTTTGATGTATCTAACAGGAAATTCCCGAAAAGTATTTGTATCATTTGCCAATTAACTATTGGTGAACTAGAAAAACATGGTGTTTCAAAAAGACCTATTCCACCTATGCCTAATTACGAGGAGATTAAATTGACAAAAGAAACCAGACAGATGAGGAGTTGCGAATGTTACATTTGTATAACAGCTCGACGAACTAGCCGTCCAAAAATAAAAAAAGGTAAACGTCTAATTCGACAATCTTCCACGAAAATTGATGCAAATAAGAGCCTTGAAAATACTGTGCAAAATGAATCTTCAAAAACAAATAAAAATAAAGAGAGAAACTCCCTACAAATTTGTAGCCGTTGTTTTCAAAAAATAGGTATAGGTATTCCACATTCTTGTGAAGATCCTTGTTCCTCAAATGCACGTGACAATGTATTCAATTTAGTGGAAAAATTGCCTGATAAACAGCAAAATCAAATCATACTAGACTTATAAGAAGAAAAATTACGACTAGTATCATCAATGATGATGATATTGAGGAGGATGGTGAGCTTGTTTTGAATAATACAGCAGGTAAGAAGACTCGAATATCTGTTAATAAAAAAAAAAACTGAAATTATCTTCTCCGCTGAAAATTTAAACTACGAGCCGAGGGCAAGGGAACATAAGCATGGCGTTAAAGGACTATAGTGAAGTAGGGCGCATAAGTAGCACTTTATTCCCGGCTCGGCGGTGAAAAAGTACGCACTTTATACTTGGGTGTGTTAAAAAATTAATAAATAAGTCTTGAAAGAATACTTGTCCGCATATTATAGACCTGTTTCTATTACAGTGTGTCAATTACTGCGCCATGTTGAAGCATAAAAATATCTGCAGTAATACCCATAGTCACCCTAACTCATTATAATAGCCTACTTTTAAAAAAACTTCGTAAAAAAATTGTTATTTAGATTTTTAACTACTTTTTCATACAAAATGATATAGATCCAATGTGCGCCACATGTTAAAGAAATCATAAACATTAAATACTTTTTTTTGTGTACTGTAACGCTTTTGGAGTCATTAAAAAATAAATAAATTGGCTTACATATTGTTGTTACATTAGTATGCATTTTTGGAAGCGAGCCTGACAAGAAGGAATGAAACATAAAAAAGTTATTTTTAAAGCAAATTCCAGACATTTTAATGTCTATCTGTTAATTTCAAAGTCTTATTATTTTCTTGGTTGTTTACCGTTATTTTGTCAGTTTATGCATCTGATGTACGTCGTACTAGGGCGTATCGGCTACGCCCGACGGCAGCTCTCACCGCGAGCTGCCGCGGGCCAGTAATAACGTGAGAGCTCCGGGCTTTTACTTTTTCGTGTGTGTGTACCTATGTATGCGTGTGCTACCCAGCGGACGTTTATTCATCTATAGAAATATAATACAGTAACACGCGAAGCTGTTAGTGTGTGCACCGCGATCGGTACCGTCGAACGCGCACACTGTATTTGAATTTAAATATGGATGCTTAAATTCGAATTGCGAGAATTTTTTTCAAACGACCATCATTTTGGCCCAAATCACCCCATCATAATTTTTTTTTTTTAATGTGCAGAATTTTATCAGCTTTCACCTGGTTTTTTCAGAATTTAAATTGCTTGAAATCTTTATGAGATAAATGGAAAAAACAGAAAAATGGCGTTTTGTTCATAATCGATATTCTCAAAAACTCCACCCTCGATTTTTACCAAATTTGAATATGTTTTGTGACGAAATATCACAACTGTATATTCGGAATACACCGCGCGCACTAGTACGTCCATCCGACTGCTAGGCGGCGAAAGCGCATGTGGTACACGGAGCAGCATATACCGGCTGCTCTCCCACTACCAGAAAAGTGTTCCTTAGGATACATATAGAACCGCGAGGATCCGACTGGGCAGTATTTGAGTAAGCTAGCTCAGACCTTACGCTGACTTAGAGGCATTTTGTGACCTGGCTCGCTCGACCTCTCCTCGTGAGATAGGTGGTTCCGCCTTTCTCACCCTTCGTGTAAAAAAGCTTGGTGGTTTCGCCATCCTTTAAAGAGACTGCAAGGAGTTGACCTACAGTCTCCCCCCCCCTCCCCCCCATGTGTAACCGCACACACCCAAGCTGGCCGTCGGTGAGTCTACTTAAGACTACCGTACCGTACCGTACCGTTACCTGTCTGCAACGCCGCCGTCAGAGGACGTTTTGACAACGACTGCCAGCTAGGGTGATTTCTGTCGCACACTTGTAGTTAGGCGCGTTATTCACTTTTCTTTACAAAATATATTTAGTCCGACTATTAGTTTAATATAATTATTAAGTTTTATTTAGTACGATTATTAGTGTAATATAATTATTAAGTTTTACTTTGAATTGCGAAAGTGTGATAGACGTTTTCGGTACCTTATCTGTTATAGCGTACCAGCGGCTAAGTACTATGAAGCCGTATTTGAAGAACCCGGCCTGTCACACAATAATGTAAACTAATTTTTATATATATACATATCGTAACTGTACACTTTATCGCTAGAGTTCTTTTTCCTTCATGTTGCGCACATCGGCACAAGTACCTTTACTTATTGTAGTTAGCTTTATAATTACTATTATTATTTTTAAATTAGCTTAAAGGTATGAAAGGAAAATCCCCGAGCTCGAAGAGGAACTACAATACGTTCACTAGGAATGCGCGAAAAATAAAGTTGTTATCGAGAAATTAAGACGAGAGTGTAGAATTCTTTCCCACGAGACTCTAAGCCTTTTTGCGAACAAATAAATAATCTCGCCTTATTCTCTCGACCCTCTTTCTCTCACCTCCATACCTTCCTCTCCACCATACTCGCCATGACGTGGATAAACCCGATGCGGAAAGAAAATCTCATCGTGAAAGTCACGGAACTTCAACTCAACGCCATCGGTACCGTCGCAGAGCTAAAGGCGCGACTACGAGAATTCGCGAATGATAACCTGGAGAATGAAAAACTTATCTCATGGAAAAACATACCGCCAACACTTTTCGTCAATGGAAAAACACTACTAAATGCCGACGAGGAATCAAACGACTTTAAATCCGCGGTAAACTCCCCTACCGGCACACAAGCTTTCTTCCCAGAAGCTGCACCAACCGATTTCTTCAAAAAATTAACAGACAAATTAACTGATATTGCGCACGCTATCGAAACGATACGCAAATGGAACTACCACTTTTCGGGAAAAGACTTATATTCTTTTATCGACCGTGCAACCGAACTACGAAACGCTTACAAACTAAAAGAGGTAGACCTCTTGCAAGGCATACCGGAGTTTCTGCGCAAAGACCCGCTCGACTGGCACCGTAACAATCACCACACTTGGGATTACTGGGCCGATTTCGTCTCGAAATTAAAAACAAACTTCCTAGCCGTCGATGAGGAAGACAATCTCGAAGAAGCAATATATAATCGCAAGCAGGGCACAGATGAAAACATCCGCTCCTTCGTTACCAACCTACAAACTCTAATCAGACGAAAAGGCGGCTACACAGATAGACAACAATTAGATCGCGTTTTCAAGAATTTAAAACCCGATTACCAACTCCACTTCGTGAGAGAAGACATACACTCGATCGCAGAACTCGTACGGAAAGGCGAACGATTCGAGGAATTAATACGAGGCAAAAACGCCGAGAATCCACACACAATAACACGCGACAATCACATGTCACTAGCAGCAGCCGACACACCATATAGCCGCGAAAAATGCTGCTGGAAGTGCAAACAACCCGGACACAGTCGCCGCGAGTGCAAAAATCCAGGAAAAATTTTTTGCTTATACTGCGGTAAGGATAACATCCTCACCATCAAATGCTCATGCCACAGGTCGGGAAACGCATACGCGGGAGGGTCGCAAGGAGGCGGGACTCAGCCCAAAAATTAAGCGACGGCCGCATCACATTCTTGGTTTGGGTATCGGAACGTTCAGTAACAACCCTAATCGATACGGGAGCTGCGGTATCATTCACAAACGAAGGTATAGCAGCAACTTGCCGCAGGCACGAATGGCACACAAATAGAGAATACATTACCGCAGTAATGGTAAAGAAACTGATATAGACAAAAGCTTAGAAGGAACCGTCCTTATCAGGGATAGAAAAATCAACCACACATTCTTCATCCTGCCTTCGCTCCTACCTTCCATTCTTCGTCCTACCTTCCTACACACGAAATGATATTGGGCATGGACATTCTCGACAAAATCGAATATCGAGCGTCGATCTTCGGTATATCGATAAACCCCACCATCCGAACCAACACATCACCGCCGTCACTACCACCCCCTGTGAAACAGAAATGTGAACTCTGTTCCTCCGAAGGCTTGAAACCGCGATATGATTCGGAAACAGAGAGATTAAAAGAATTCCTCGATACCAAAATAAGTAAATTAAAAGCACCATATCAAGCTACTAGATCCAAGACTAGTAAAACTGAGATACACACGGCGAAATGCAGTATTCAAGCAAATTATCGACAAAGAAAATGCTCCAGGAACAAGTCGTCGAAAAATCCTTTAGTCCCTGGAGCTCACCCGTCGTCATCGCACGGATGTAAAACGGTAATCCGCGATTCGATATTGACTACAGACGTGTCAACAAACAATGTGAACGCGATGCATACCCATTGCCCCAAATCAACGCAACAATCGACAAACTACGAGGCGCCAAATACCTGTCAACAATAGACTTAAAAAACGGGTATTGGCAAGTAGAACTAACCAAAGAAAGCAAACCGATCACCGCATTTACCTTACCCGGTCGCGGCTTAATTCAGTTTCGCATCCTACCTCTCGACCTCCACTCAGCGCCATCTACATTTCAACGGCACCTCGACATGGTAATAGGACCGGATCTCGAAGAATTTGGATTCGCTTATCTTGATGACATCGTAATCGCCAGCGAAAATTTTGACCAACATCTAAAACACCTTGAGTTAGTTTTTGACCGGTTACGCACCGCAAACTTAAAAATGAATCTCGTAAAATGCAAGTTCTGTGTAGATTCTTTAACATACTTAGGCCACGTTATCGATAAAAACGTGACCGAGATGTCACTACCGTCAAATTTGAAAGAATTACGTCGATTTCTCGCAAATGTATCAACTATAACAGCCCCTTAACCGAACATCAAAGAAAATCTGTAAGATGGCACTGGAGAGAGTAAGAACAACGGGCTTTCGATTCACTCAAACAACATCTGGTGTCTACACCCATTCTAGCCTGCCCTGACTTTACAAAACCCTTCGTTCTCCAAACAGACGCCAGCACGACCGGACTTGGTGCATGCTTAGCACAGGAAATCGACGGAGCCGAACGTGTAATCGCCTATGTAAGTCGTACATTGAATAACGCAGAAAGAAATTACATGGTAACCGAGCTGGAATGTCTAGCCGCAGTCTGGAGAATCCGAAAACTCAGAGGGTACTTAGAAAGATATTACATTACCATCATTACCGACCACCAATCACTACAATGGCTGTACAAAATCGAATCGCCGTCAGTCGGGCTAGCTCGGTGGGCACTCGAACTACAACAATAAGATTTTGTTACTAAATACCGCAAAGGCTCCGAAAATGTAATTGCCGACCTGCTCTCAAGACAGAAAACAATGATGGCCGAGATTAAAACAACATGCAAATGACACAAGAAAATTTCTCATAGAATACAAACGGATACCGGACTACGCGATTAAAAACGGTCGACTATACAACCACATTATAACTAGCCTAAACTGTAACGATGCTAGCGACAAAGAGGACTGGAAACTTGTTCGATCTACCAGAGGAACCTCTTAGGACTACTACGGTAGTTAGCCACAAGATGCCCACTACAGATGATTTCCCGATACCGACTAAGCGATTCCAGCACCCACCTGCAGTTAAGGAAGTGACACAAAAGCAAGTACAAGACAAAGTAGGCGCAGGAATAATAACTCCATCTACATCTCCACATTGTTGAACTTTGTTCGCAGTCAAGAAAAAGGGCACAGACGACAGGGGGAAGCAAAAATGGTGTTTAGTTATTGATTTTAGAGCCCTCAATGATAAAATAATAGGCGATGCCTATCCATTGCCTATTATTACTGATATTCTGGATCAACTGGATCAAGCACAGTATAAGTCGACGTCTGACCTTTAATCCGGATTCCATCAGATACCGATGGATCCAGAAGATGTACATAAAACAGCGTTTTGGACACCATACGGTCATAATCAGCATTCACGCATCGCAATGGAACGCAAAAACGGACCTGCGTCGTTCCAACGCATGACGGATCTAGTTCTAGCAGGCCTCCATGGGATAGAATTATTCGTGTATCTAGAAGATTTTCTTATTTTCGCAAAAAACATTACAGGAACACAAAAAGAAAGATGTCATTTTCTATGAAAGGTATCAACGTAGTTAGGGCACTTAGTAGGAAATGGTCAATTGAAACCTGGTCCGACAAAACTAGATACTCTAAAGAAATATCCAGAGCCAACAAACTTTAAGAAGATTAAGCAAATTTAAGTTTGGTAGGATATTATAGACGATTTATAGAAGGCTTTGCAAAGACAGCTTTGCCGTTTACAAAATTACTAGCATTCGAAATATTATGTAACGCACTTTGTGCTGAGCCAGTATTGCTATCCCCCAACATTGACGAGCCTTTCATAGTTACTACAGATGCTTCGGATTATGCGTTAGGCGTAATTTTAAGTCAAGGCACTTTAGACAATGTAAGACCATGCGCTTACGCATCTAGACCATTACGAGGTGGGGAACTGAGATATTCCACGTATGAACGCGAATTATTAGCAGTCGTTTTCGCAAAGGAGCAATTAAGGCCATACTTGTATGGAAGAAAATTCACTGGAGTGACGGATCATCAACCTTTAAAATGGCTCCATGACACGAAGCGCCCTGAATTGAGAGGGACTTGATTAAAATCAAAATTGGAAGGATTGTTCTTTGACGCCGTATATAGACCAGGAGAGAAAAATTCTAATGAAGATGCTCTATGTCGCAATCCGGTACTGCGGGAAGATGAAGAACATGCTGAACGCATTCGAGCAGAAATTTACGAGCTAGCTGAAAAGCAAGAATAAAAAGAGGCGGCATTATTGGCTCGACTGTTTTACTATTTAAAAGAAAAAGACCTCCTAGAAAACCAAAAAAGCTTGAAGCCCTAACTCCCCAGGCCAATAGCGTCATTTTGCGAAAACAAAAGCCAGAAGAAAATTCAGCAGATGACTCTAAAGTTGATAAAAGGGTGCGATTAGATAACGAAATCGAAAATTCACATGGAGATGACGAAACAAAAATGACAAAACAAGCTCCTACTCGAAACAAACCACGCAGAAAGTATAAGAAGAGAATTGCCGAACTGGAGAAACTAAAAGATTTTCCAGAGTATCAAAAATTAAAAAGTACCTCGTCACCCATGGACTCGAGTTTCGACATGTTTACTTCTCGTACAGATCCACAAGAAACCAGCACGCTGATGCAAATTTCAGCAAAAACACATAAAAAATTAACGAGACAACAACAGCCACAGCAACAGAGAGGCCCGATGACATAAAAAAGGTGCGTCCTAGAATACAAAGTTTAACACGTCCAGTACCTCAATTTTGCCTCAGCTTAGTAGCAGTTTATTACAGGCATCACATGAAAGCAGACGTGCAAGCATTCATAAATAGATGCGAAGAGTGCCAAACAAAAAAATTGATTCGCATTAAAACGCGACTGCCCTTGGTAATCACTGACACTACATCAAAACCCTTTGATAAGGTATTTCTGAGAAAGAAAGGAAACAAAAAATGGTAATATATAGATTTTAACAATGTCGAATGCCTTATCAAAATATTTCATAGCCGCGCCATTACCACTAACTACAGCTCAAGAAGTAACCCGAGCTATGATGAATAGATTAATTAATTATTTCGCACTCCTCGCAGCAATTCTAATGGATCAAGGTTCAAATTTTCTGAGCCAAATGTTAGAAGAATTCGCTCAGATTTTCCGCATAGAAAAATATCGAACGACTGCCTACCATCCACAGTTCAATGGTAGTATAGAGAGAGTGCATAGTACATTAAAGGAGTATTTACAAAATGTAATACAAGATCATAAAGATTGGGGTGAGTGGCTATCTCTCGCTATGCATTTATACAATACAGCGAAACACGAAGGATCGGGTTACACGCCGCACGGGCTAGTATTCGGCTATAGAGTGAGTAGTTATGGACCCACTATGGCCCGTCATAACAAACCCCAACCACCTAACCACCCCCCACCACTGTCGGAGGTGTCGAGGTGGAGGTACACGTCATAGTAAGTGAAACGTAATCTCTCTCTCTTTCTCATAGAATATATGTATATAATTAAAAAAATTAAAATTTACAAAAAATCCAAGACAAGCAAAATAAGAAAAAATTTTTTACGTTTTAATATAATATAAAATTAATTGACTTTAAAAATTTATTAGAAAACAGCAGCAATTATATGTTTAAAATGAAAAAATTAGCTTATTTCTATTTTATTTTGTTATGGAAAATAGGGATTGGTAAGTGATAAAGGCTGTTTTATAAATATAACAATTCCATGTATAAGTTAACATCATTTCTTATTTAGATACTTTATCAATTTACAGGTAAGTATAGGTTCGATAATTCCACTTAATCGTATAATACGCATTTTATAACGTTCATGATCGCGAGTAAGCTGCTCCCATTCACCTCGCCGAGCAGCTCGATATGCATACTTCTACACATACATTTTATGTACATTTTTAGATTCGTTGAAACAGACAGTTTTCATGTTTAACTTAATCTAAGATTTACAGCAGCCAAAATCTTTTCCGAGTGTAACAATAACATTTCGTAGAATAAATTTATAAATTCGCCGTCGTATAAAATTCTTACACCCTTATACTTCTCTTCGTTTTGCTTTCCTTCTACATCTTTTCTACATTTTTGTTTTAATGTTTGAATGTCTACGCTACTTACATTATCTATAACCTCCTTAAGATAACGAGATTCGAAAATTTGTAGCTGTACATTATGAAGAGATTGACACTTATCGATAGTATAAGCGTATTTACAAATAATACAAGTGCACTGTATTTAATAGATTCTAAGTACGTTAAATAATTTTCTACGCACTTCGAAACCTCCTCCAATCGGTCAAATGTTACTGTTTTGATAATAATATTGTCTCTAGGTTTTTTAGTCACTGAACCGTTCGATGCGAGTGGACGTCGATCACCCTCGAATTCTATAGATCTTTCTGTGTGGCAAAATGTGTATCTCAGTGTCCACCATCGACCATAAACTTTATTATCTCGCAGCTCGTCGCCGTGCCCAGCAAAATATTTGTTGATATCTGGGAAGACGCTCTTAAACGTACACCAATTTCCGGCGTCAAATTGAACACCGTAGCTGTCTAACCCTTTTAGAAATACTATCCGTTGATAGGCGATCGTTTCTTCTAAATCTTCACTGTACTGTAGGCCAGTCACAAGCCTCTTTATACACGACTTGTTCAAATAGAACGTGATATTAAATATTGGGTGTAGACGTTCTCAACTTTCCCACTGGCTGTCCATCTTCTTTGAGTGTTTACTGGTCGACTGATTGGGAGCAAATGCCAGTCGCTCTGGTTATATATGCTCTGCATGAGGCATTGGTGGTGATATGGTGGCGCGCATGTACGATGACTAGCTCCGGTCAAGGACTATATCAATGACATCTTAGAACTGCAGTTTTGGAAACAGTTGCCGAAGCTACCCCCGCTCCCGGTAAAGACAGTGTCAGTATTCCTGTACTGAACGTGAGCTCTGGTTATCGTATTGTTTTTCTGCAAGTCGGCGGAAAAATTGTCGAGAAATTTCTGGAAGCCTAACCCTGAACTCATGTAATGCAAGAACATTATACAAAATTGGCCGCACACGACAGACGTTTCACTTTGCAATTACGTAGCATTCCATCGGTATTGTTTACAATTTTTTCGTAAGCGATTTATATGATCCGATATAAATGGCGGTATACCGTAGCTATCAAAATACAAAGCATGTCCAGATACGTCGACAAAAATGCTGACCCAATGCATACCGGGTTTCGTATGACTATCGATATTAAAAACAAATGCTGTCAGTTTCGTCCACACCCGTGGAATCTGATCTGCCGGGAAGACACCCACAGTATGCGATGGAATCAGCATATTGTATATAAGTAAATTCTGCGCAATATTTTGACTCACGCGTGTTTAGCCAGGTTTTCAATCTATAAGCATTATTTAAAGCACAACTGTATTGAAGATATTGGCTTTTTATGGCGTGGTGAAGAGAGTAGTTATCGGTCCATGGCAACTTGGTAAATGATGGGCAATCATTATCGTACTCCAAATTAATAATCTCCCGTGATGTTATTTTATGCAAGGTCAGCCACTTTTCCTTACCTCGAACATATTATATATTTTCCTCACTTTTCTCGTAACGTCTTTCAGAGTTCCGTACAAAGCTTTTAACG
>UELV01004952.1:0-10550 GCA_900490015.1 Megastigmus stigmatizans | reverse complement strand
AAAGTAGTCGAGACCATGATGAAGCTGTGCCAGCCACTCATTCTACTTCCGAATTTCTTGACTTAGGCTGCTGATTGAATTTGCTGGCGCAACAACCCAGTGAGCACTGAATTCACCTTTTAAAGTCACGATAGCTGTTTCTTTAGGCACACAGATGTTTTTATTGTCTTTGACGAATTGTACATCTACTACGAGATCCATCTTTGTCGTCCAAACGCTTGAGGCAAACTGTCGTAGACGGGAGTTAAAGAAGCGTATTGTACCATGACAGCGACATCTGGAGTCGTCTTTTCAGTTGTTAAAGTCCACGATAGCTTGGCGCGAAGAATCTATTTCCAAGATATTGTCATATTCGGCATACAAGATACAATTCACTGTACTAGTCAGCGAATCACCGAATCTCACTTCTAATCTAACACTACCGTGCTTCATTAGATTACAATGAGTGCATTCATTAGCCGATAAATCTGGTGTTAAATCAAATGCAAAACGGCAGTAGCCATTATGGTATGCTTCACGGCTAATCTCGTTTTCCTCGTTGAGAAAATGAACACCGGTTAGTTTTTCAGGTTTAAATATAAGTTTATTAAAGATTCTGCGGGAGTGATTATAAACAAGGGCAATCTGATTGCCCATTAATATTGATTAGACTGTAAGACCAATAGAAAAATCTTTGTCAGTTTATAGTAGCGCTAACCCTGATCCAAGAATTAAATTTGTCGGGGTATCCTTTCCAATGAACAAAATACTCCTTTGCCTGACCTTTACCTCTAGTTTTTAAAATTTTTTCAATTTCAAACGCTGCTTTGTTCAAATCTTTTTTAACTCGCGAGAGCTCCTCCTCGTAGAAAAAACCGTCAATGTCCTCGTTTGCCAAATCTTTCAAAATGTAAACCGGAGGTTGGCGTGTTAATGAAATTCTTGCAATTTCGAACAGCTCCAATGTCTAACCGCCCTCGTAGCATTTCGCGAAAACGGCCCTCGCTCGACTGACCTACACCAAGTCGCCCACACTGTATTTAGCCTGTCTCGGTTTGATGCTGTCGTAGCGTAAATTTAAATTTTTTCCTGCTTCTGCAGAATTGTACAGAGTCACGGATGCGGGAATCATCTTAGTGGCCGAATGCCTGATGTAGTTGTAGGCTTGCAAAAATTGGGGTAAAACGTCAATGTATCTTCGTGTACTTTTGTGCGTAAAATAACGTCAGATTCATTCTTTTATAGTTCTTATGAACCTCTCTACAGCAGCTGCCTTCGTATCGGGACTAAGTACAACCCTAACATTTATTAACATTTTTTTCAGCAATTCCTGCATCGCTGATCCAACAAACTCCTTTCCTTTGTCCGATTGAATTCCTAGCGGTTTACTCTTATTACTCCTGGCTAAAATTCGTTGAAAGCCGTCAGCAACACTTTTTGCACTCTTGTTCACAATAGGTTTGATCCATGCATACTTGACGAGAGCATCGATGACAGTGAGAAGATAGTTGTAGCCACCGTTGTAAGAGCTTATCGACCTCATGTCCATCAAGTCGACTTCCCACACATCGTAAAAATTGCGTGCGTTATAGCATCTTCGAGGAAATCGATGTCTCACCTGCTTGTGTAAGTTGTAAGCATCTTGACCTTCGAGCCAATCAATCACATTTTCTCTATGACATTTTTTGCGTGTAGCGTGTGAAATCTTATCTGCACCGGCGTAGGCAGTAGGCTGCGGGAGGTCATAATAAAACTGCTCAAACATTCTACTTATTTTTTGTTTTTCTTATCTTTTAGAGATTTATTCTTCTTCTTCTGTGTCCTATCGCACTGTTTTATTGCTTTCTTGACTCGAGAAAAGAATTTTTGAAAATTATTTTACTGACCATGCAACACGCGGTCATCATTGCAAAGGTTTGCTCGTTGGGTGGTGTCTCTTGAGCAAGCATAGGTGAAAAAGCACGCTCGGCCAGTATACGATCAGCCTTCCGACGATTATTCTTTTTCTTGTCGCTGTACGCTAGATCGTGCTACCGACAGGCATCATCCAGAGGATTAATCCCCACCTCACCATGTTCGAGTCGTTCTGCCAGTTTGATGCCCAGTCCACAAAATTTATAGCCGGGAACATGCATCTCAAACGGCAGCAGATCAATCAAAGAGTCTAGAGCACTATTTTTCCCCCTCCTCTACGACACTCACGTTTTTTTTCTTCCCATTTTTGTACTTAACACTCATCCGACGCCATGACTGAACAATTTGTGGTGTCGGTGTAAGTTTCTTTCTCCTCCGCGCTACAGCTCGTTCACTGACACCGTCAGCTGTCAATTGCGAGTGAGAAGACGAAGAAGAAGAAGATGCTGGTGAAACTGCTAGACTTGGAGGCTGCGTCATCATTCCGGGGGATGAAATGTTGGACGATGACGTCGAACCTCTAATATGGTCTATAACGCGTTTATTGCCAATGTATTCTTGAGGTATGAGCGCTTGTTGGAGCGCCGCCGCAAACTGACGATGATCTCTGGGCAGAGGTATTTTTCTAGTTCTCATAGCATCATTCACCAGGTCGATAATGTTTTCCCCCTCAGCAGGGGCGCCATCTATGATCACGCTTCCGTTACGATACCACACTATATTACCGGATCTGCGCAAGTGCAGCATAAGTCGTGCAGCATAAGCACGAAATTTTTGTGGAACGCTTTCGACGATATACTCGTCAGTTCTTGCATCATCCTTCCCTGTTGACGCTGCTCGTCGACATAGCCGTCGTTGACCGTGCTCGGAAGAGTCACATTGCCTTCTTCCTCCGCTGAGAATTTTCTTTTCGACGAATCCTCCTCAGCACCTCAAAAGTGAAGATAGCGTTCTAAAACCTGCTTATACTTTGACCACTTCTCCCTATCATCGTTGCAGACTGATGAGTTCAATATATCGTTCATTTCTGCATCCAGTCTGCAAGTTATCGTGCTTGGTGTCTGTACAGACTTTGGACCGCCATTCGTGAGTGAGAGACGAATGCGGTCCAAACTCCCTTGAGGTATGAGAATCAGTTTTTTCGCGTGGTCCATTTCTGCTGCTACTGCTGTTACTTTGTCACGAGAGATGCCAATATGGTTCCGATGAGAGGAGCCAGTAGGACAGGCAGGAATCCGCCACGTTGCACAATTAATTTTTTCTTCCTGTGTAAACTTTCACCCGTATTAGCCAATTTTCGTAGAACACAGGCGTGTTTGCGTAATTTACTCTTGTGTGTTTCGGTGAGTCGTACGTTACCGAGTAAAACGTTCAAAGCACATTCGCAAATATGACAAATTTATTTCTGGTCTGCTTTGCGTAACAAGGCATTTGGCTGCTGATTATCTAGATGATACAGTGTCTGCAGAATTGCAGCGTATTCCTGTCCAAACGGATCTCGACAAGTTTTCGGAGCCATTACAGTGACACAACTGGAACATGGTTATTGGAGTCGCGGCCTTTTATCTTCTTTCTACTCACGTATACGTACTTATACTCATCGTCGGGGAAAATACACGTACGAAAGCGGCAATTATCGGACGTGTCTTGCTTGAGATCCAGTAACAGATAGAAAAACGGTCGAGAGCTGGCGTGCCAGTAAGCATCCTGCAAAAATCGTGGATCTTCCGGACATAATTGTCGTGAAAGAT
Organism: Megastigmus stigmatizans; assembly: GCA_900490015.1. Taxonomy (NCBI): domain Eukaryota; kingdom Metazoa; phylum Arthropoda; class Insecta; order Hymenoptera; family Megastigmidae; genus Megastigmus; species Megastigmus stigmatizans. The sequence goes on along the minus strand of UELV01004952.1, from coordinate 6,906 downwards.
GTTGAATTTGACTGCGATCGCGCACGTTTCTCGCTGGCCTTTTCCCTGATGAAAGATATTCTGTGTGATAAATATGACGCTAAGATTATTGTTATGACTGCCTTTTGTAAAGAGATTGACAACCTGGCCGCCAGAGGACGAGGATTCACGCATAAGATCGTCGATGATGAGCAGCTTGGGTCTCGGATCCTTTGCCCACTCGTCGGATTCTGGAACACCTTCGCGAAATTCGATATTTTTACCAAGTTCCTTATAGCCGGGCTGCCACTTGCTATAGTAGAGAATTATACGCTCGAAACGAGTGTCGCTCATGCGATCGCTATACTTTAAAAAATTTTTCACAAACTCCGATTTGCCACTCGCTGTCGGGCCGGCGTACATAGACGTCCACGGATGCTTCTACCGCGTATCCATGACGTTTACTGAGAGGGCGCCCTCTCATACCGCAGTACCTCTGCTCGAGGTGCTGATGACCGCGGTGGGGGTCACCGCGCCCGCTCACGACTCGCGTCGAGCGTTCTCGATACGCGCCTCACGCAAGCGCACAAATGAGCTAATCCCCCTCTACTCATCGCGAATCAGCGCTTCTGATTCGCGGCTCGCGAAAGCGCACGGATGAGCTGATTCGCGCAGCCGTCGCCAGTGAGCGCTGTAGATACGCGGTCGCGACTCTATCAGCGCATGCTTCATGCGTCTGATTCGCGACTCGCAAAAAGTGCAAGGATGAACTGATTCGCTCAGCCGTCGCTAGCGAGCGCTGCTGGTACGCGGACGTGACTCTATCAGCGCATGCGCCATGCGTCGAGCTCGTTCTCTCCTACTCCTTTCTTGTGACCAATCAGGTTACAGTAGTGTTTCGGTCTTGTAGCCGTACGGATAGCTCTCCCTCAGATCCACGAAACGTCTCTTGCTGTAGACAGGTCGACAAGTTTTTGTCTCGTTTTGCGATATAACTTCGTGAAAATCCGTACGTCTGATGGCCAAAGAGTTTTAAAAAATTTCGCTTCTATCGTCATTTACCATTTCACAAATACTCTCAAAATTCACTTTTTGGCTGTTTGAATAATTTAGTCTGATTCCTTTTACCTTGCACACATATTCCTCGCGACCGTCAGGCTTTCTATATTTGTAACCGTAAAACTTTGGTCCACCCGATACAAATGCCGTGATGTATGTACCTACGCCCTTCTCTGACAGTTCGTTGGTGAGCTCTCCCAGCATTGCACCAATCGGTAAATCGCGTTGAATGCTATTGCTGACATAAATGACTGAATCCGTGTCGTAATATAGAACGCGTCTATCTAATTCGGTTAAATATTCGAGCAGTTTTAGCCATGCTTGGGCGGTCGTGAAAGCAGCAACAACGACACTGGTGGTCGGTGATGGCCTGACTGAGGCGTTAGTGTACCGCCATCCAATATTGAGAGTCTCATCGTTGACAGGAAAAAGACCCGTCACCTCGATTTCTGCACTGGTAAGTAACTCCATTAATCTTTTCGGCTGCGTAATCACCTCAGTTTTTGGCATATTTTCGCGCTACGCAAACTTTCCCCACAGCGAGTTCAGACATAGCTTTGCCACGAACCGTAGACCAGCATTGAAGCATACTTCATCTCTATTCATACTTATACCCTCGTATTGTTCGAGGAATTTCACGTATTCATCTTTAGCCTCGTCTGTGATGCAATTTGGTGGGTATCCAGATGCCAGTATTTTTTGCTTAAAAAACTCGGCGATGTAATTTGAAAATATCCCACCACTGCGAGTTTCTCTACTATGTTGCGTCATCTCGTACTGCCATATTTCATACACGTTTACACCAGTATAGCCTAACTCCACAGCTTTTTTAATTTCTTCGGACACCCATGTTCCTCGCAGAATACGGTCTTGTGCATTTTCGTGAGGACAATCATCTTGCAGCATTTCTTCGCAACATGAGCGGCACAATGGAAACAACAATTTGCCATGCATTCTAACAGGCAGAACTGGATGATATAAATTTCTCGGCGGCAGCACGTCGCACATGATGAGACCAAAACGATTAGACACGTTGTTGGATCTACCCACGATTTTTTCACATTCCTGTGCACCAATATACAATTGCGGATGACCAATTGGGTATTTTCCACGCTTACAAATGTAAGGGTATAGTGAACATACATCCACGTATTTTATTTTTTCATCAACGCTGAATTCGTACGCTTTAACAGTATTCCCTGTGTGACCTCCAAAAAATGCTTCGCGGGGGTCCAAGGTCAATATTATTTTCAACAAAATACCTCATCTCCTCGTTGCGCGCCTATTCTTGATCGTACGTGCACTCCCACATCTCGTAAATGTTTGCAATAATTTTTTCGGAAGTGGCACAAGTTTTCTCGTACCTATCGTCCATCGTGTCATCGTCAATCAAGGCATCGTCTCGATTCACTCTGTAGCAGCGAGGGCAGCCATGCCAATAGTAGCTGTGAAATTGAAGAACGATTCCTCTATGATTTTCTTTTTCCTCGTCAGGACAGAACCCGTCTACAAGAATATTCTCGGGTAATCTTCTCTCGCGGCCATGCCCAGTATGTTCGACCCTGCGATTGAATTCTCTTTTCTCCAACCAGTACAACCAATGGATCGCTTTGATGGATTGGTTATCGGCTTTTCTATAGTTACCAACGGGTACGATGCCGATCTGATTTTTCTTTAAAAAATTTTTTCGAAACACACGCATACACATGGAAGCTATTGTCGTACAATCGTCGAAAGGATCCACTGCGAATTGCATAAATGTCACTTGAAAAGCTAAACAGGCTAATCGAGTATTTTGACATTCTGCTTACAGTATTTAATTATCTCATTCTGGAAATCGAACACATATTCACTATTTACTTGTTTTTTGTACCATTCTAAAAAAATTTCTCGATCTTTGGCAGTCATAGAGTCATGAGCGTACATTTTTATTGGTGGTAGTGGTCCAACGTAAAGTTGATTTTCTGGAGTATTGAATAAATGAGGGAAAGTACCTTTCACGATTTCTGAAAGTCCGTAAGCTTTTGGTAAACTACTTAAAGACGGTTTTTCGCGCTCACTCTGTTTCTCGACCAAATATTTAAAAATAAATTGACTGTTGAATCCTTGAGAATTGTGTGCATACATATGTCTTCTTGAAAATTTTACGTTTTGCTAGAGCTAAATCAATCAATTCTTTTACCGCGTCGATATTAAACACGTATTCTCTAATACCACAGTGTTCACATCTGTTGGAAATATCTACATCGTCGAAACATAGAGTGCACACTTGCTGCACTACACATAAATTTGAAACGTGTATTTTTTTCACCTCATCGCCAAGTACAAATATGGTTTGCTGCGTCTCGAAATCGTAAAATAAAAATAATATATTTTGTTTCTGTGTACCATCTTTCATCGGCTGTACGAAACAAAAATGACCCACTGGCAGCCGCTCGTTGCAAATATTACAAAATGATACACCACAGATATGAGCTTCTCCACGATTATTCATTCGCACGGTTTGGCAACAAATTGAGCAAATTTTAATCTCGTCGCATACAGATAACGGGTTTTTAACTGATTTTTTTTTGCTTAAATGATTTTCATAGCATTTTTCATACCGACCTCTGTCGCAACATCTCTTTAGCTTTAGCTATAATATATGCAAAAGCACATAGATCGCATTCTTCGAAGGTCGGCCACACACACCTAAATATCATATTTTTCGCACGTCAGGCGTTCAGCCCAGCTACTAAGCGTAGCTGATTGCTTCACGCGCTGATCTGTCATTACTCGACGGATTTCTGACACACTTATCTTTACCACCTCTCTGGATTTTCGGCAGGAACCGCGGTATCCTGCCCGATCCAGAAAGACGCAATAATCAGTCCATTTTTGAGCTTCAATTAATTACAGATAGAGCCGATTGAGCCGATCACAGTCAGAGTCCCTCGAGTAGGCAGACCCGTCAAGTATACGTGATCTGTCTCGGATAGTCTTTAATAAACGATTAACGTTTAAACTATAAAAGACTCTGACTCATAATTCTAACCCAACCTCACGATAAACAATTGGATACTAAAGTTATCCAATTGAGACGGTAACCGTACCACATAAATTATATACATATCTATATATAATTTAAATATCCCTTCCAGACGTAACAGACATAGAAGTTATGGAGTGCGAAAATAGAGTTAGTAATGTGGGCAGTGATATAGAAGTGATAGAATATGAAAATAGTGATAGTGAAACTAATGTACGCGTTGAAAGGTCTGAACCTCCAATCTCGAGAAGTGACAAGTGCTTGAGCTGTCTAATTCATTAATATAAAAAAAACTTACTTACATTATATTTTTATTCTTCTCTCAATAGAAATTCAAAATTCAGTTATTTTCACTCTATTTCCAATGGTTTCCGAGATATTACACCTGAATTATAAGCAGCCGTTATTAGAAAAAAATGAAGCAAAAACTTTGAGGCTCAATATCTCGGACACTATTGGAGATAGAGCGGAAATAACTGAATTTTGATTCTCTATTCGGAGAAGTGAAAGTGGGTACTCTTAATAGAATGCCGATGTTAAATGGCACCTTAAGCCGTTATTTAAACAATTTTTAAAATGTAATTGACGACGAAAGCGATATGTAGGAGAGAGCAGAATTAAAATACTCGATTCGCCGAATCACGCCGATAAGAAGCTCGCGAGCTGGCCCGATAAGCTGCTCGAGATCTGGCGCTATGAGAGAGAGAGAGAGAGAGAGAGAGATAAGTTTATTTGTAATAATTTACAAAATGTACATGTTTATATAATATAGATATTTCTTTGAAGTATACATTTTTTGGTTTTCACAATCGCTCATTTTCATTCTTTCTATGATATCACAGCTTATACAGTCTTAAATTATTGCAGTCATCAAAAAGTTACAACTTAAAGTAATATCACAGAGCGTCTTAATTAAAATACAAGTAAATTTAATAAAAAGAAGCAATCGAAATCTATCAGTCTTATTGTTAAAAAAAATAAAAGAACCTTTATAACACAATCACACATGCACTCATCCTACCACACACTCACTCACACCAATAAATACCCTCACACTTTTTAAAAAATACGTATATGGGACAGAACATAATAAATTAACACACAGAAAATTTGCAGTTCTGACCCAAGTGTGTAGTGTAAGTCACCAAAATCAAACGCATAAAGAATCACAGGAGCAGCTCACGGCAGGGTTAAGAGTCAAGATCAAGCAGGTGTTGATAGATCGCCGTCTTAAATCTGCGCAAAGATTGTAAGTTGCTCAGAGAGTCCGGGAGAGAATTCTAAAAGCGCGCACATTGAACTTGGAAAGATCTCATTCCTGCCTCCGTGCGCACCCCTGGTATTGAAAGTTCCTGTGCAACACCCCTGCTAGTGCTCCTAGGCTGATGCCTGCTGAAAAAAGCTGCCAAATATTGAGGTTCATGTAATCGAAGGATTTTATACATAATAATTGCAGCAAAATAATTCCTTCGAGAATCAGCACGCAACCAGCCCAATTGCTTTCTATAGAAGGTGATGTGCTCGTCCCTCCTAACACCGTAGATGCATCTCACACATGTATTACTCAGTCTCTGTAGCCGTATTCTTCGCTCGTCGCACGCATCAAGCAACACTACAGCGCAATAGTCTAGATGGGGTACGACTAAGGCTTTAACCAATCTTATACGTAAAGTCTCGTTGGTACATGCCCTTATAAACCGCAGGCTGTAAAGGACTTTATTTACTTTTTTAGTTAAACAATTGACCTGCGGTTTCCACGTTAATTTACTATCTAATGTAACACCGAGACTCACGACTGCGTCGGAAAAAGGCACAAGCGCCCCTCCCCCCAAGTCAACACATGGCAATCTCTTTTCCTTTAAATCATTAACATATTTTCTCGAACCAAACATTATAGCTTTGGTCTTGCCAGTATTGAGTCGAAGAGACGAGCGCCCCGCCCACGTCGACACCAGCCGCGCCGCATCAGACAGGCGAGATATTCCCTCCAGAATTTCATCTGCAGGAGTCTGCAGAGAAACCTGGAGGTCATCGGCATATGCCTGACGATTCGACGATCAAATAGATCTTTGAGGCCATTGATGTAGAGACTGAAGAGCAGAGGACCGAGGACCGACCCCTGTGGCACACCCAAATTTGTTTCAACCCATGAAGAACAGCCATTTTTTGATAGCACACGTTGAGTCCGGCCTTGTAAATACGATTTAATCCACAGGAGTGCGGACCTCGAGAACCCGAGATCGCATAATCTGCTCAACAGCCTCGAAGGAGAGATGGTATCGAAAGCCTTACTGAAATCGAAAAGCAACAGCAAGGTCACCATTCTCCTATCAATGCCTAGGCGTATGTCATCAATCAATTTAAGCAGGGCTATCTGAGTACTGTGATGCTGTCGGAACCCTGCTTGTAAAGGATCAAGAATGCAGCGAGATACTCCGAGATTTGGGAGTGTGAAATCTTCTCGAGTACTTTGGAGAGAAAGCACAGCAGGGCAATAGGACGAAAATCCGACGTTGATGACGGTGCTGCAATCTTTTTTAAGGCAACCAATTGCGCCCTCTTCCAGGCACCCGGAACGACTCCCTGAGCAAAGGAGGAGTTGAAAAACGAACTATAAAATTCACCAACACTGGCAGGGACTTCACTACAACACTCTTCGGTATGTCATCCGCACCCCTTGCCTGCGATGCAAAATGAGACATGGCGAGAACTACATCTGGAAAGGAAACTGGTTGAAAAGAAAAGCCATCATCAGATGCCGACTGTATAATATCCATTTCATTATCTATATTTTCATTGGGCGCGACTGACACACCCGCAAGTGAGTTCAGCTCCTCCGGGGTGAAACCATGCAGCTCCTC
>UELV01004706.1:2492-14083 GCA_900490015.1 Megastigmus stigmatizans | reverse complement strand
TTCTTTCGAATGGTGTGACTTATTTTTTGCTAAAACACTCTTGAAAAAAAATATGGCGTATTTTTCACGAAAAAAGTGAAAAAATTTAGAAATTTAAAAAATATTTACAATCATGAAAAAAATTTTCCCGTAATATTTGAACATGGATTGCACTTTTTTGCAGTATTTTGAATTATTGTCATTGCATTTTCCTTATGAAAAAAATTCATAAAGTTGAAAATTTCAAATTTTTTACCTTTTTTCGTGAAAAACACGCCATATTTTTTTGCAGGAGTATTTTAACAAAAAATCGGTCTCACCATTCGAAAGAACAGTTGAAAATACGTCGGATATGATCTTTTTCAAATTTTTTCAAATCTTTTTTTTTTTAGTTGAAAAAAAGCCTTGAAAAAGTTGTTGAAAATTCTGGGTCTTGGTCATTACTGGGTTAAGTTAACAATATGTGTTTGCAGTAAACTTACTTTCAATTTACACGCGAGTATAATACTGACATTTATAACATTTTATACCTACTGTACTTGACACATTTTAACTTTGTCTTATAAAAGTAAACAAAAACTATGTTTCATACTTTTCTCAACTGTCAATGCAAAGCCCAAGCACTGTCAAAATATTTCAGACCCATATGTTCTATACTATTCTTGATCGTTCAATGCCGGAAAAACCACATTTACCGTGAAAATTTTGTCATAAGCTCTAACAATATCTTTCGGTCGACATACTTACAAAAACTTCTTTTCTTCAGTCAATACAAGACAGGGGGAATTTTTCAAATTTAAATTCATTCGTTTCTCCATACCCAGCAATTTAGCGTACGACTTTATTAAAAGGCGTCGAATCATGTAATTTTTACCCTCTGAACTTGACTCGAAGCAGACACGCACACACACACACACACACACACACACACACATACACGTATAATATCTTCTTGGAAGAAGCCGCGCGTCGCATCATCTTGCGGGAATTAATTCATTATTCAGTATAAGCGGCTTAGTCGCGTCGTAAACCAAGCCATTAGCAGGGAATAACGGCCCATGGCTCTTAATTTCCCCCCCGAAATCGATCCGAGCACGCAAGGCGCTCGTCGAGCTGAGCAGCTTTTCTTCACCCACCCCAAGTTTTGCGTTGCGAAGACGTCGCAGCGTCGATATATGTGTATATCTAATTGGTGGGTGGATCGCAATATTGGCCCATTATATATCGCTCCGAACGAGGTCACGATCGACTGGACTGGAAATATTTAATGTTCTCGCCGTATCCTCCCCTCATTCCACTGTGGAAGTTCACCGGAGAAAATTACGGGTTGTTCAAATGCGCTTTCGCCAGCTTATACGATGCTTGTTGTAGAAGTTGAAAATTTACCGAGTTATTGACCAAGTTGTAAGAAAGCTAGGAAAAAATGTCAGGGGTCGAAGTGGAGCCTAAAGGCGTATCAAAAAATACTAAAGTATAACGCAAAATTATGGAAAATTTTTCTTGGACTACTGACACATTCATATTCCTCTCAACTTTGAAGCAGTGTTTTTTTTACGCAATTTGCATCGAATTTGTTTAAGAATGTTACTCTCACATTGGAATCATTAACACAAGTCGAATGTAGCTCTTCCAAAGAATTTCTAGGTAAATTGTGTAAAAAAACACCGCCTTAAAGTTGGGGAAAAAATGGAATATTTAAGCAGATCCTGAATTGTTACGTTACTAAGCTGGATTCTAAGCGGTCTCCTTAGTCAATCTAATTCTAAGTTGTCACCTTCTTACTGCAAAAGGGAAGATATATAGATTACTGTACTGTGCCCTTTATCTTTTTACATAGTAATCAGTACACAGTAAATTAAGTATTATAGCCTAATAGTTTGCAGACGATGTCCAGTAACAGAAGTACAAAATTCGTTTTTCTTTTAGAAAATACATCAGAATAATTTAAAATATCTATAAAAGTATAAATAATTGATAAAAATTGTAATTTAAGAAAATTTGGAGATCGGCTGTTTAATGGACACAGTAATCGGGGGACCTACCCTAGCTGAACTACAGAAAAATCATATTTTTTGTAACTCATAATTTTTATAAAGCTTAGATGAAGATCTTTTTTGTTTGAAATTGACCAAAAAATATGAAAAAATATTTTTCGGATCAAAATAATTAATTTTTCAAATCGTTTATAAAAAATTGTTTATAAAAGATTACCTTAGGACATTCTCGAAATTCGTATTCAGGAAGTTTAATACATAAAAAAAAAGCTTTAGAAGAGTTATGGACCGTTAGTACCCACGAAATTTATTTTACAATATATTGACACATCGAACAATTATTATCCTTGAAGAATCTGTGATGCGACGCTACTTATATAAACATCTTAATATTTAAAATTATTTCAGTTATTTAATGCTTTATTGGTCTAACGGATATTATGGTAGATCAATCAGCTACGAACATTTTTTAACTTGAAGCTTTGCATTGGCAGTGTTGTTAAATTTCAAAATTGAACATCAAGAATCTTTGATCTAAATAAAATGAAGCACAGTTTATACGGCAGGATATTTTATTAATTCATGAACACACCGTTTTAATTCTATTCGCCAAACACACAGTACAATATCTGCAAAGAAAACATTTTGAATATTTTGTCGCAAATTGATTGCTATACAGAAAATAATTGTTCATTAGCATTGGAACGTTTACGCAAACATATAAAAGCACATAAAGAATTTATTATCATTTTAAATGGTTTATTTCAATCAAGATTTATAGATAGAAAAATTAAATTTTTTACTAGTTCGCTGATAAAATCTGCGATACATAAAAATTCATATGACTCACTTATACGCTATTTCTTTGCCAATATTCTTCTACGAAAGAACACCTGTTTATCAGACACTATATGTTCAAGCTTTCCATTGGACTCAACTTGACGAAAGAAGAGCAACGAGACATGAAATATAACTTTTCAGGCCTTGTATGCTTAAATAATGAGACGAATAAGGTCTCGGCAAACGTGTATAATCGCTTTTATTCTAACAAATGTTACAGTTAAAAATGAGATTACGATGTGAAGGGTTAGTATGTCGCCGGTTTATACTATGTATAGAGGTAAACTATAACCGTTTCCATCATAAATACGTGCTTTGCTAAGTGTCCTTGCGAGCAGATTTCATTAGCGACTATTTAACCGTGTCACATAATACTTTTAATTTGCGTCTTAACTGGTATGAATAAAGTATAGCTAAAAAAGTATTAAAAATGTACAAATGGGCATATTAAAGGTTGTATCTAGTTATTGTATTGTATGTTAGCACAATTCAAGTTGAATATGAAAATTTTAGATTACTTTTAATTGGAATGGTTATTTAATTATTTTTTTCAATAATATCGAATATTTCATATTTTTTAATATTTAGATAATTTTAATTAAGCTTATAAATGGTATAAAAGTTAGAACAGCGCATTTTTGTACATTTCATGAAAGTTATAGGTTGTTACGTAATCATTCGTTCTGATTAAATCAATGCATATAAGCAATGAATGGCGTGCTAAACCCGTAAATCCGATGCACCTTATTAAAAGGCGCCTTCTACTCATTCTCATTTGTTGAGTCCTTGGCATGAAAAAATACGAGAATTGTGTCCGATTTAATACGATACAAGCTGGTCGTTGAAAAAGGTATGAATGAATCAGAAGCATAAACAACGTAAGTTGTTAATGCTTTCTTATATGTATTTTTATACTTCATCTTCGATTTTCATAATTTTTAAATCGTTCTATATGTAAAATATTCAATCTCTGATAGAGCGAACCAATTTGGCTGAAAATTTAATATTCATAAGATAAAGATAAGAGTGATAACATATATTTCAGAGTTATATAGATTTTGTTAAATTCTGCAGGGAACTTGTTCTCGATATTAAATTTTGAGCATGATAGTACTACTGTTAGTAACATTCGAGGTTGCGAAATTAGGAACTTGCAATATTAGATTAATAGATTAAATTTAGATTTATAAGTTTTTAAGGTGTCTATTTTATTATTTTTCGAGCTAAGTTGTATTCGACGAAGAGATGTGAAAATCATGACCGGTATGGTAGAGAATGTCCTTATGTTTCAATCGACCTTTTGCAGTAAGAAATATTCACTAATCTCGGCTAAAAATACAACAAGCCTTTTTCATGTTCATTCACTGGCCGTATTCCATGTTGTTAAATCCTTATATATTTACCTCATTATATATGTCACACTATTTTTTTACGGTCTCGTTGAATAAATGACGACCTCTTTTAGAAGCCTTAAGACTTCCGTAGTTCAATATGACAGTCATCTGTGGTCAAAAAATGATATTCAATTTCATCTCGCACAGCATGTAATAATTACACGTGTTTTTTGCCATGCAATAGTAAAACTTTCAGTGTTAACAATGCGTGAGCATTTTGTTTAAATTTCTTTTTGAAAAAAGGGACAAAGAAAATATTCTAATTTTATTCTTGCCGAGAATATGTTTTTTTGAGTTGTAAAAAACAAGAAAATCGCTTTCGTAAATTGCCAGGTTGCGTTTTTTTTCCAAACGGACAATTGAAGTGAAAAATATTACGACCCAAATATGGGTCGCACTGCACTGTAAGTGTTTAGCAATATTATATGCACTAAAATTGTTCTTTGTTAAATTTTCACTCTAGCCATGTAACAATTTTCAATAATCATCTTTTTTTTTTTATAAAAATATAATTTATTACAAAAAATTAAAATGATATTTATCAATAGCTATAAAATACATCTTATTTTTTTATAAATCTATTAGAATAAAAATTTCAATTTAGTTGGCATACTTAAAAATATTCTTACATAACTGAAATTATAGTAACGCATTTTTACAAAATGAATTTGCTAAATTACATAACTATAATATTCCTACGCAGTCTCTTTTACAAAAAAATAATAATTAAAAAGTTTTAGAGTTCAGACGAACGCGCGCGAGTGAACAGTTACTAATAAAAATAGCATCTTTGTTGTATTTACATAAAACTTAATATATAATAACTATTCGAAGAATTATTACAAATACACAGCGTTGATTCATAAAATTACGCAAATTTTGATTAGAATTTTTCCCGGGAAAAATAAAAGAAATCTGTGTCTACAATCGGTGTCATACGAATGACGTCTGTTGATGAAAATTATACATTGGTTCGGTGTTTTGGCTGAGAGAAAAATTAAACCAGAAGAGCAGTCTGCCAAAGCCGGTGCTTCGTTGCAGTCGATCGTCGTTGTTGTTTCGATCGTGTTCCTCTTTCGTCGACTTTTTTCGATTTCCACCAGGGATTTTGCACTTGACGAGGAGTCTCACGTCTTGGTTGCGTTTGCACCATTGCTTCCATGACTTGTAATGAAATCTGGAAGACAATGGGATAAAATGAGGTTTTGCAGTCAACTTGACATTATGTAATATAAGATTTTCAAAGGGGACTTGGATGCGAGATATTTCAAAGGAGGACGTCGGTAGCGGCCCATGGTCAAACTTGGCATGAATCCTATAAAATCGACATCAGCACAAAGAATCCTTAAACTCTGAAGTATTTGAAGAAAAAATGTCTTCTCTATGAAGTGGAAAATATAAAAAAAGTGATTTTTTATCATTTTTAATACTAGATGTCGGATGAAATCTTGAGTTTTTCACTCATTTTAACAAAATTGACTTGAATTTTTTTTATATTTCAACGCATTTCCCCCGATTAAATTTTATTCCAATATTAATATTTTGATCAGCACTAAAGAATAAAAAAATTTTGTACGTTTATCTAGGTTTATTTATTTTCTACGCATTCGTCGGCTTCCTCCTTTCTTATATTTTATTTCGGTTTACAGAAGATAATACGAATGTTGTTTGATTAACAATAGTAGGTATAAGAATTATTATTAAAGAATCATATTACAAAGCTTTACACATAAATTATCTGTATAAATAATTTAAATAGTAATTAATACTCCACTTACATATAATTAAATAAATATACAAACTGTACAATACTCAATTTTACTTTACGCTAATTCTGCAAATACCGAACTGTCATTTTATCCTTTACCAAACCGCCTAAAAAGTAAACCAACCGATCTCTCGCTATATGTATACATTACAAAATCACCTATATTATAATACGCTAATTCACATCGCGCAAAAAAACAAAAAAAAAACAAGACCTTGCCAACTATAATATGATTACGAAACGTCGGTCGGTCCAACTAAAACCAGAGACCTCTGCGGTAAAACATAACCAGACGCATATATGCGCGATCATATGTACCTGATGGTGACGAAGAACCAGAGAAAGTAGGTGGCGACGAGCATGCAGCAGAGCACAGCGAGTCCGGTGCCCTCCCAGAATCCGAGCCGCGTGTAGGCACTGGCCCCGACGCCGCAGAGATAAGTCGCCGCTAAACAAAGTGGCGTAAGCACGACCAGACACACAGCGTCACCCGTCACTCCTTGCGGACCGTATAATCCACGGGTTCGCCACCACTGCCAAAACGACTGCAAAAGATATATATATCGTTATAATTGTTTGGATTGGAAGTATGGGTTGTTGAGGAATTACAAAATGTTTTCTTTTGCAAAAGTTAGATCTTTGGATTGATTTGATTTCAGATAAGATTAGCGAGATTTCAGTCTTACAAATTATTGCACTCGTAAGAAGGCAATGACAATAACTATTCACTCGGAACGATTGAAAACACGTAATTGTTACTTGCTGCTAAATTAGAGAATGTATAATATTCAACTCTATTAGAGTATATATGCATCTTTAAAAAAAGTTATTTTAATGACTTTTTGTATTGGCTTATAAAGCTAAATATCAATATAAGTAAATAATTAATCTATTTAACTCATAATTTTACAATTTATTACGGTGCAGTTTATTTTAGATTCCACGTCATTAGTTACGTTGCATGACTGGATAATGTTGTATATGATTCAAGAATGTACACATTTGAACCGTATCGAATTAAGAAAACTGGACGGGACTTAAAAATGACTTGTACTCTACAGTCATTTATTTCATATTACTAAAGGTTAAATTATTAAAAAAAAAAGTTTAGGTATTAAATTCAGCATAAATAAGAAGCATTATTCTTTAGTTGTATAGTCCATTTGGGCAATAAATAGATACATTCGTTCTATATAAAGGTAACTTTTTTTACTGCAAGCACGAACTGATGAAGTGATTATGAATATTATAATAACTTTCTTATTTGTCGTAGATTTTACTTTTGAATACTCTTTTCGTGGGGGTTTTCTTGCGACTGTATATGTTTTAAGCAGCTCATCCTTACAGAAGAAAAACGCAAGTGAAAAATTTCATTTAAGTTTACGCTAGATGATGATCGATAGAGATTCTTTCTTTATTCCGATTATGAATATACTAAAACTCAGATGAATAATATAACCATCGTATAGCCATTAATTATGCATTGAAATCAATTGATTTCTATACTTATCTCTCGTAAATTATTCAAGCCACGGAACATTATTCATCTTTTTCATTTTATTCAGAAGTAAAATTATATAAGCATGTATATTCACCGAATAAAAACCATATCAACGGATGATCTATAAGACACAAATACCGCACCGATAAATCTGTATTATATATAAACCAAGGACTCGATTCAATCCATTTGAGCATCCGTCTAATTTCACTCCACAGCAGCGACACAATATCACGGAACTCATCTAATACGACCGCAGAGCCATCCGCATCTTCATAAAATGATCCCACGAATGTAAACAAAGCGCCGTCACTTTTATCGTATATAAGGTCCCGTCGCTTCCCCCCTCCGCATATATACGTATACATTTGAAATTCAAAGCGAATCGCGGCAAAGCTCCCGATGATAATACCGCATATAGCTCCGGCAGTCGCTCGCTTATTATCATGGAGGAGCTCTCTCTCTCTCTCTCTCTAGGTTCATTACCAATTGAATTCATCTCTGTCCCCCGCGCGCGGAATGTCTCGGCCTGCGAGCTCGCGATCACGAAAAAGAGCTGACTCTCTCGTCCCGCGATCTATCCATTAAGATTGAAGTCGAGAATGGCCTATTGTTAGAGAGAGAGAGAGAGAGGGGAGCGGAGAGTCGAGAGTATAGACGCTCGCGCGAGATTCGGAAAACGAGACTTTCACGAATAAACGTGATAAGCTTTATGGATATTTCAAAGGGTTATGCTCTACTGGTTTATTTTATTGTGCGCTTTTGTTAATGTCGTAGTAACGATTGCGGATGGAGATTTGGATGTGTAAAAGAAGCCGGAGAACCGAGATAATGTTGAATTAAGAGTTATATTGGTGATCTTTGTGGCTTATGCTGGTTGTGATCGAAATATGCTATGTACAAAATTTGGATTTCGTCATTTGAATTTGAGAACTTGACGGATTGATACATAAGTTATACACTGTAGGCTATATCATTATAAAAAGATGTGCATGTATAATTTACGGAACGATGCAAATAGACATACGAAGGAATGTTTTTCGCAATATAATACAATGGTGCACGAAGCGAATGTTTTAGTCTATCAGAAGCGATTACCGCTAATGGTAAAAGCTTTAACTGAAAGTTAAATTTTATACGAGCGTCAAGCTGCTTAGGAATATTAAGTACGATACAATACACCAATACTCGAATTAAAATTTTCTTGACTGATTTACGCTAATGATAGTTAATAATTTTACGAAATACTTAAGCTTTTTAAAGTACTTTAAAATTCACTTATGTAATAAACATCTGAAAAATGTCAGTAACATAGTTTACTCCGAAAAAATCTGAAAAGACACACATTCATCTAAATTTAACATTCTTCGAATCAATCAGCCAAGATACTTAAGTATACACAAAGCAAGTTAACGCGCGTCGGCGGCGGTCAGACAGAAAAACAAAAGCCGCTGCGACCGCCACAATAGAATATAAAAAGGACAATCGGCGAAGGAAATCGGTATCACGAGAGAAACCGTGAACGCGCATGCGAAGCAATCCCCAGCGCTGCATGCAAACATATATATATATCGTGTACACACGTCGACAAGGAGGCGTGCGCGTCGTGCAGATGCGCCCGTCCGTATGATACACACATATATCTCGTAAGATACAATCGCGCGGCATCGCAAATCAATCGATGCAAATAGATGTGTATATATATATATATATGTATAATAACGTACTTGGGGCAGAGGCTTGTTCTTGCGCTCAACGGCGAAGCTGTACTTGCAGATCTCGCAGCGATCGGTGTTCCAGGTGGAGAGCCACTTCTCCAGACAGCTCGTGTGGATCATACCCAGTGTGCCCGAACATTCGCATGGCTCTATCAGCTCTTCCGACGATCCGTCTGTTCGTGGAAAATAAGACTTGTTTTATATTTTTGGCGTTTTAGAGAGAGAGAGAGAGAGAGAGAGAGAGAGAGAGAGTGATTATGAGAATAAAAAGTTTTGTGGTAGGCGAGGTTGGGTATCGGATGCAATTATGTCGCGTTTGCGTGTAAAGCGAGGATGCGATCGCGATTACTTGCGGATTTCATATTGCGTTCTGTTTATCGGTGTTGAAATTGATATCGCGGGTAAGGTAATAGTTTTGTAATTTTGTTTAGATTATACGCGATTGCTGCCCTTTTTATTATGCGGATAGCTATGTTTATGTATTTGTTATAAATGTACAGGTATGCTTTATACCTAATATACTATACCTATAAAAATAATACATACATAAAATATACTAAACTATATAAATGAAAACTACTGGCTTCTGCGGATTCAAATAATTTTCAAAAGTAATTGGAACGGATATAACGAATTATATATTTATAAAACCTTTGTACCAAATACGAGACAATACATTTTCTACAGCTGCTATTGTAGCAAAACAATTATAACACAATTATAGGTCTTATTCTCAAATAAATTCTCAGTATTTCTAAACGAATGCGTTATTACAGGATATTGAAAAATACTGCGCTTTAGAATTGTTTCGTTTAAGATATTCCATATACCAAAAAATGCATCAGGGTACTTGGATAGCAGCTTTCCAGAATACAGAGGCTGAACTTAATTATATATACTACCTGAATGTATTTAAGTTCACATGTATAAATATCTAAGAAATTTTCATTATACCGATTCCAATTTCTTAAAATTTATACTGAATAAGGCATCCCACTACTGGATCCGTACGTTAACAACGGGGCAGGGTATCGATTGGATACAATGAATCTGAGTTTTGTAAACAACTTCACATAATTAAAGTGCAAGAAATATTGACTATGACGAAGCTATGATTTAAAAAAATTAACGTTTTTTACTTGATAATATGTATAGTAGGTACTCATTTATCATTATACATTATCTAATTACACGTTTCATCAGTTTTCAAAGAAACTAGAAGATAAATTACTAAACGTATCGAATGTAACATAAATAAAATTAGCTGACATTCAATATTCAATTAGATTATAAAATGTAGAGTGATAAATCTTAAGCAGTTAATACTTTCATTAATTTTATTAGATTAATAAAATAATTAAATGTATATTAAATGTTGAGATATAATTTAATAACAGACACGATTACAGCGATTTTAATAAATCGTTCAATTTCAATCCCAATCTTTCACGATTAAAATAACAACTTATTTATAGACCAAATAATTCTTCCTTTTTTCAATTTACAATTTTCTTAAATACATATACATATGTTATTCAGTCAATTAAAGGGGTATTTATTTAGATGGACAAATATGATAATGAGTTAAACTTGTGACAGTGACGCGATTGACCTAGAAGTCGAAGTTCAATTTTTATCTTTCCTCTTTGGTGCTACTGCTGCAGAGCCGACATGTGCGAATATTTTTTCCCCGGTGCGAGAGACTGCGATAATTAATAATTTTAGACACGTCCTGTTATGAATCACGTGTCGAGACTGATTCATAATATATTTCGTGTACTGACCTACACATCGATACATATATCAATAACTTATTATTATAAACCGATTGTGCATATCTTAATATTAATATAATTACATCTTCGTATAACACTCGTCAAGGAATTTCACAAGGTAATCTCCGCTTTTCGCGAGTCATGAAATATCATGACTTTTGTTACAGCCAATTATTCATGTTTAAGATAGCAATTATTAATTAAAAACTGGGTGATGAACGACAGTTTTCAATCGTAAAAGGAGCTAAATGAACAATTGTAATAATATCAAAAGCCATGAACTGATTTTCATTTTACATACAGCAATTGTAGATCGCGTATTCGACTGTAATCCCGCAAAGCGCCACATTGCGATGATAACCGACTCTCTTACTTAAATGTATATAATCCTCGTCAGGCGGAAAACTAGGTTAATTGAGAACCATCAAAAATCATCGAGTGCGTGCAGTTGCGATGTAATGCAGGAAGTTACCCGCGAAGCCTGCACAACAATACCAATAGACAAATAAACGCGTATCATGGTATTCGCTGGAAGCGTTTTTCCCATTCAGCATCTAATAAGCCGCGGCGCGTACCACACGTGTATGAGTGTGTGTTAGTCTCCTCCCCCCCCCCCCCCCCC
>UELV01004705.1:2299-13129 GCA_900490015.1 Megastigmus stigmatizans | reverse complement strand
CGTGTCTATAACATATGATAGGAGAAGGTGATTAAGCAGATTAGAAAGTAATTATCATGCTTAGAGCAATATTAAAAGTTAAAGCAAGTCGTTGGAAATAATTTGTAATCTGTGAGAGACAGGATTGTAATCAATAAACATTGAATGTTGTTTCTCATTTTTACAGGTTTGTAAATTATCTTATAAGTAAGTGTAAATACTGTAGATAGCCTTATAATATAATAAATCTCATTTTTACAGAGAAACGTTTCAGTTTGTGGTTATATTAGTCTTGCCCCCAGATTAACAATAAATAAATTACATATTATATATATATAATAGTTTTTTATTTCATCATATTTTTGTAGATTCTAGAAAATATGAAAGTGATTCTAATAAAAAAAAAAATTGAAAGAATGTGTTAAAGGAGATGATGATATATAGGTGTATTAAAATTAATGTATAAAATATTAATCAGTGTATGTGTATGCGTTTGTGTTAAAGTATACGTACATACGTATGTACTGGTATGTGTATTTATATGATTGTATTGATTAGTGTATTAAATTATCATTATTTGTGTACTAAATAAATTAGTATGTGTATATTAGTATTTGTATATACATATTACTTTTGCTTATGTTACTTTGTCATATGTTTTTGCACTTTTATATTCTTTTACTTCTTTTTCCTTCACTTTCTTTTTTTCTTTCTTTTTTTTTTCTTACTTTATATAACATACATATATGTATATAGAATCATTATCTTACTTATCAAGTGATGCGGTAGTGTCACGATGGCAATTATGAGTCACACTGTGCTAAGCCAAGGGATCGCACCGCAACATATTATACATTGATTTAACTCTTTTTAAACTCGTAAAATTCTAAATCTAATAAGTAATGAAGCACTTGTACGTGCGAAATATACTCGGTCTCAAAATAAAGATATAAATTTTGTCTTCTTTTTGAAAAGATTATCTTCAAAAAAGACACACATTAATTTAATAAATCTTTTCGAAATTTTGTGGGTTTAATTTCTCTACCTCTTTTATTTTCCTTCTTTGTCATCATACAACAATAACACTCCAAATCGAAACTCGCAAACTTTCCTTTCGAGCGTGAAGCAGTTGGTCTTGAATCGATTATTATTATTAGCTATAAAATTGAGCCAAGAGAAGTGTACTGTGTGCGGAGCAGAAGTGTAAATATCATTGCATTACCCTGCGCCCATGCCGGTCGTTTCTCTCTGGCAAGCGCCGTGTGCCTTTTACACATACGGTCGGTTCGCAGCTCTAGAGATCTGTAGAAAAATGCTGCCACCGTGCAAGGGCTGTTAGGTCGACATAAGGCTACCAATGTGCAACCACGGGTCCGCGTATCTTTGCAGTGTCGTTTTGTGTTGCGACTCGAAGTGCGCTATAACCTCTTCAGCCACTGCTCCGAGGAAAGATGTCTGCTTCCTAGGGATACTTTGCTGCTGCTTCGTAATGAGGTATATGCAGCGATGGATTATGTGAAGCTCCTACTTGTCGAGTACGCTGTTAAACGGTACACTCGATCACTTACGCCCACCTAATCTCCAACACCATCGAACTGGAGACGAGGAAAAAAAATCATGCACCTAGACATAGAATACGACCAAATTTCATACCTAGACATAAAAAGCTTTGAAGCGCACTATCTAGACATCATTATTTTATCATTTATGTGTATCCCAAGTTGAGTTTGAATACCTCACAAATTAATTGTTTGTGTTACTTAAAAATAATTTTTTTCTATGGTGAAGCGCTCGAGATGGACTTTTTAGCGTTAGAAAATAATTAACCGATGATTTATTTACTCATTATGCAAATAAAAGTTGATTAAATTTTGTACTTTGAACTCTATGTCAAGTTATTTATTGATTTTATTAATTTATTTAATATTTGTTTATTATTTATATTAGTTCTTAAAATAGTATATAAGCATTTTCTCGTCGTTGCCGAGTAAGAAAGCAACAAGTCAGAGTCTGGTTGGAAAAGGAAACAACTCAGAGTCCGTTTCGGAAAGGAGACAACTCACAAAAGCTTATTTCTTTCTCGAATTTAAAACGACGTTTTCTTTCCTATTTATGTAGAAATTTTTTGAAAATGATATATACTAATTTGTCAATAATTTAAATACTAAAGTAATATTTTTAAAGAATATTTATATAAATCCATAAAATAACAAGACAGGGGGTAGGAGATAGGTGTCTCCTGGACAGATGGAACCAAAGACGAGTGGTATCTCCAACAAATCAAGAAGGTTACGGAGGACCCTCGCAAAAATCCAAATTTCAAGCTGATTGGAGGGAGATTATATTCCTACGACTCCGATCCGCTGGTAGAAGGAATTCTGGGCGAGGACGCTTGGAAGCTTGTTGTCCCACAAGAAAAGCTAAAGGAAATATTGCGTGAGTGCCATGACAGCTCGACAGCTGGGCACTTATCGCAGCAATACTATAGGCTACGCATGGATATGTGCATCGCCAAATACGTACGGCATGCCAAGTCTGCCAGCAATACAAGGTGGAGCAGAAAGCACCTGCAGGACTAATGGGCCGCCGTGCAATGGAATGACCATGGCAATATGTCGCAGGTGACATCATGGGTCCGCTTCCAAAAACGAAAAAGGGATTCGAATACATCTTGGTATTACAAGTAATACCACTCCGTCGTGCTAACGTTGCTAACAATTCCGTAATTAATGGTATGTTTTTTTATTACCAGATATGCAATTCATTTTCGGACTACACGGAGCTGCACTGACAAAGTTCCCTCCTTATCAAGTGCAGGAAGAACAGTGCTGCATACTGCAAACATAACATTATCAAGATTAACATCCGAACAAAATTCATCAACAATGCCATTAACAATAAGTTCATCACTATTGCCAGAACGCGCGCCACAGCTTTCGTGGCGTAAGTGGTGACTCGGTACAGATTTTGTTCCGTAGCCCAAGGAGACAAATCCTGTGATTCATTAATAACGTTTATAATTTCATTTTCATCACCATTATTTAAAATATTGGAAGACTGTTTTGTCAAACGTGAGGCTTCATTCGTCTCTGTATGAATCGGTGTATCAAGATTTTATATCAGCAGTGGATAATGTACATAGTCAAAATAAAGAAATTGATTTTATGTTAATTGGTTAATTTTAATTAAATGATAATGTGCTGTGCTATAAATGAGTATCTTTAAATATGAATTAGAACATTTTGAAATGCGCTGATACACTTTGGTTTCTTGGGTACGCACATCAACCGAATATTAAATATCCAAGTACAACTATACTTGAAAATATCGCTGATATAGGTGAGAGATGCCATCCTCATTTTCGAGAGACATTTCAATTCCGCATTGAATAGTTCTTCTCGGCTTTATTTAACGTGCGACTAGCATCAGTTATCAAGCGTTCATTTTCTCCGTTTCCTTGGGTTAGTACGATCCCTATTAATACTAATAGTCTTCATTACTCGCGTTTGTTTGTAAAACGAACCCTTCATCCCAATTTGGACACGCAACTAGGAGGTCTTTTGTAAGCTCAGTCCGAACCTTTTCGAACGCATTTTGTTGATCTTCGCCCTATTCCCATTTTTGATTATTTTGCTGTAACGATTTTTGGGGTGTAACAATTGTATATTTGAATCAGGCCGCAGGTGTTAACGACTTCCTGTAGTTGGATGTGTAAGTGGAGGATTGGCTTTATGATGAAATACAAGTTCTCCAGTTGCTGCATTTCGTCAATGCCTCTTCTTCGCCGCATTAGTGTCAGCATGTCGGTTATATACACCCGAATCGGTTCGTTTTTTTCCCTGGCGACGTGTGCTGATTCGCTTGTCCAGGTGTCTGCACTCGTCTGGAGCCAAAAAATACTAATTCTTAATAGTTTTTTGTAACTCATCCCAGGAGACGATGAGGGAGGCTGTATTTCTGTACCACAGCTGAGCCGTTCATCTCTGTCATTTGGGAAAACCTCGCAGTAACTGCTCTTCAGAGAACTGATATGCTGTTCCACATTCGCCCACTCATTCCTGAAATGAGTATATAGACGTCCTCAACGTCAAAGTGGCACCCCCACTTTAGACTCTGGTCCATAACTGACAGAGTTACCATGATGCTAGTTGTTTTTATTCGGTACAGTCGATGGAATCAATGTGCATGTACTGGGTTGAACGAGGGATTTGGGCGGATCGACGGGGGTGATAACGGTTTGATAGTGCTCTGTAGCGAATGGCCAACTCTGATGCTAACTCCTCCTTGTCGCGGGTATGGTTCAGTTCCTCGTTATAGGACGGAGGGTCATTCGGTTTGACAGTGAAGTCAAGCGGAAAAGCCTGCACGAAAGGTACTAGTCTTTGACGCAGTTCGGGTACGTTGCCGTCGGTACTAAGCCGAAGTGTTTTTAATTCCATGATCAATTGCTACTGTTTTCTTCTGAAGCTACAGGAAACCCCCATTGAGATCGGATGAACCTTTAATTTACCAGGATGACATGTGATTTAAGTTGAATTTCTCGAACGTCTTAGTGACATTTTTATGCAGAAGAGTCAGCTTCGCGATCTGCTTTGCCGATGTTAACTGTCTATGTTATTTCAAACTCTAATGCTTGAAGTCGCGCTGTTATTTCTACGTTATGCATGATCAGATTTTTTCCTAATGAACGTGTTCGCACCCATGGGGCGCTTGGTTGGTTTGAATGTTCGCGCGGTGTGTGCTGCGCGCGCACCCTCTTCGCTTCTACTTTGCCCCGCGCATGTGCACGTTCTGGGTGGAGCGAGAGGAGAGGGGACTGAGGCGAGCGGCGCATTCGTTTGCGAACCAGCGTGGTGTGCAAGTGTCCCAGGAGGGTCTGGTGGTTCGGTGCCTGCCAAGCTATACACTCTTGGTTTCTGTGCGTGGAATTTGGTGAGTCTGGTGACCTGGACGAAGCACCTGCAGCTCCGTTGGGTGTGCTCGTTCTACGTTCAACACAAGACAACAGCCACCTCGAGGACCCATCTGTGCGGCAGCGGCTCACCCGCAGTTTGCTGCCCATAGCCGTTCCGGGGCAAGGGCTGTTCCCGTATCCGAGACGTCGGAGCCCTGGAACGCGCGTGAGTTGGGTACCTCCCAGAGTCAGGCGCACGTGGTTGTAGGAAAGAGACCTCTCGGCGGCGAAGAAAAGGCCTACGCGCGCGCTAATCGCGAATACCACGAGCGACCTCAAACGATGCGGTATGTTTATTTAATTTGTTATTAGTAGCCTTCTTTGTTTATACGTTTCTCCCGAATATTTATTATTTAATGCGATCTACGCAATTGCGTTTATACCTCACTCTGTATTTCGACTTATGCAAATATTTATATTAAATGAATAAAGAACCCATTTTGTTAAATTGAGGTGTATCTTATTTGAAGACCCCGCATAAATCGCCACTCTTACTTGAGGAGTTGAACGATCAAAGAAGGGTTGTTGCCTGACAAGGAGTAGCTGAATCAAACAAATGGTGCCCTGGGTGAGGAGTGGATGATCGTACGTGGTCTTAAAATAAGTGCATGCGTGATTATAATCAATAAGATTTGTTTGTGAAGACGTCGTTAGTGTACATGGCATAGTAGTGTAATTGCGGTATTGAAGTTCGAAGTCAAAATGTTTGCTCGACTATTTGTGTAGTTGCGCGCGCTTTCTAGAGGTCAGGTTAGCTACTTATTTACCGACGCTTATACTAGTTTATCATTATGTTCGTCCCTCCTTTTTGATTGCGCGGTTTACTGGTCGATCGCAAAGTGTTGATTATTATTCGATTTCAAAATGCGGCTTACGGTGTCTTTCAGCTAATTCCCTCTGTTACCTTATTTGTAGAGGAAATTAAACTAATTATAGATCAATTTATTTTATTCAATTTTATTCACTTGCGTATGCGATCTCCTTAATTTCGAGATGGCGTCTGAGACCAGACTCGTTGCTTTACAAAATAGTAAAATTGCTGAGATTGAGCTGATGAGCCGACGGTTGGCGGAAAGGCCGCGCAAGACACTTAATGTTGACATTGTTCACATGCGTCTAGACGGGCTTAATCAAGTCTGGAATGAAGCCCGTGCTACGCACTCGGACATTGTCACTGCGGAAGATGCAGCTGTGGACCAGTATATTGAAAGTGGCGTTTTTATTCGTCTGCAAATTTTGTATGAGGACACATCGGAATCTCTTATGATGTTACTTTCGGAGCTTCAACTCGAGATTGAAAGTACCCTGCATCCTAGAGATTCCGTGCAAGGCACTTCTGCATCACACTGCCCAGTGTCGGCTAAGCTACCGCGTATAGAACTTCCAAAATTTTCCGGCGAATACGACAAGTGGGAAAACTTTTGTGACCTCTTTTAGGCACTGGTGCATGATGTATCCGGTATCCCTGACTCTGCGAAGCTTAGTTTTTTGAAATCGTGCATGACGGGTAAAGCAGTCAGTATTCTGAGAGGCGTCACCACCTCAAAGGAAAGTTAGGAATCGACGTGGAAGGCCTTGAATACGCGTTTTCAAAATTCCCGATTTGTAGTTTACAGGGAACTGCGTAAGCTTGTCGGGTTACCGTCCTTGAAGGAGGAATCAGCCGATGGACTACGACAGTTCACTGATGAAGTCCAACGCATCGTGGGCGTTTTATCCAATATGCAAATGCCAGTTGAAAACTGGGATATTATTATCGTTTTTCTACTCAGTGAGCGTTTAGATCCCGATACTAAGAAACTCTGGGAAACCAAGCTTACGGCTAAAGATTTAGATACCCCGCTTGTGGGCGATGAAGAGAATTATGCAACGCATTTTGCAACCGTCGCAGAGTTCTCAAATTTTCTAGAAAAACGGTCCAGAACTCTTTGCATGTTGGCATGTGATAAAACAGTCAAACCAAAGGCGGCTGTTTCTTCTAAGACTATCGTTGGCACTAAACGTACACATCATGTTGCGTTTTCATCAGGCGGTACGTCGACATGCCCTCTCTGTAAGGAGACCCACTTTATCGCAAAATGTCCTATCTTTTTGCAAAAGGGGGCTTACGATAGAAGAGAGGACGTGCGCAAGTTTCATCTTTGTTTCAATTGCCTGGTCAATCATCAATTCCGAGACTGCAAATCAAAAGGTCGGTGTCGAAACTGCCAGGGTAAACATAACACGTTGATACATTCCAATTTAAACCCACGTTCTAGCGCTAACAAGGGAGACTCCGCAGGGGCACAAGCTACAGCAAGGCCAAGTTTGCAACAAAACAAGATGAAAGTCAACGTTACTACTATCACACAGGGTCCAGTAACCTCAGTGAATGCATGCGAATACCGTTCGATGACTAGTAAACGTGTTGTTCTTTTAGCTACAGCACAAATTAACGTTATTAGTCCTCAGGGCAATCAGACGCGTGCGCGAGCACTACATGATCAGGGATCAGAAGCTAGCTTTATTTCCGAATCAATGGTGAAATTATTAGGACTACCGAAACGCCGAGTAAAAACTTTATTAACCGGTACTGGCGGATCTAAAGCTGCATCTGTGAATTCAGCCACTTACTTCACCTTGCAATCACGTACTGACGCCAAATTTCAGTTCGATATGGACGCGTTTGTCTTGCCACGGCTTACTTCGGAAATACCTGCTCGAAGTGTATTTGACCTTGACATCGCGCAAGTTCAAAATGTTGCACTAGCCGATCCGCAGTTTCACCTCACCGATTCGATCGACCTATTAATAGGAGCTGATTTTTATGGTCAATTGCTTCGCGCGGGACTAAGACAATTGCCAAATTCACTGTTAACCGCTCAAAATACAGCTCTCGGTTGGACTATATCAGGTCCGGTTGAACAATCATTGCCACGGTGGGCGGCAACTAATGTCACTACCTTTAACTCGCTACATTGCCAACCCGCGAGTTTAAATGAGGCGTTGCAGCGGCTTTGGACTCTCGAAGAAGTGCCCACTTCAACGCAAATCTTAAAACCGCAGGACGAAGCCTGCGAAAGGTTGTTCGCTGAGACGCATGCACGTGATGTTGACGGACGCTAAGTCGTGCGACTCCCCCTTAAAGCAGAACCACCTAGATTGACCAGTGAAACACGTCGAATGGCATTAGGTTCCTTAAATGGCATGCAACGTCGATTTACAGGCGATCCGCGTTTAGAAAAATCATACCGAGATTTCATGGATGAGTATATCGAACTCGGTCACATGTCACCGGCCCCCGCTGCAGAAATTAGCAATCCGAGAGCATGGTATTTACCCCATCATGAGGTGATACAAACCCTGCCGAAGTACAAGATCCGAGTAGTGTTTGACGCTGCTCGGCGAACGAATGAACAGCATTGCCTGAACAATTTCCTTATGGCCGGTCCGCCTCTTCAACGCGACCTTGCATTGATTTTACTAAATTGGCGTCGATATCGATATGTTTTCACTGCTGACATTGTTAAAATGTTTCGGCAGATTCGTGTAATGCCCGAGGACCAAGATTTGCTAAGAATAGTGTGGCCACCGGAGGCTCCAATTGACTGGCGTTTAACGACGGTAACTTATGGTACAACTTATGCACCATACCTCGCAATACGGGCCCTTATGCAGCTAGTTTCCGACGGAAGGTCGAGTCTTCCTCTTGGAGCTGATTGTTTAAATACCATCACGATCAAAGAAGGGTTGTTGCCTGAGAAGGAGTAGCTGAATCAAACAGAACGTAACGCAACAATCTCACGCGTTTATTCCTTGATAACGCAATGCAACTTCAAATTTTGTGCGAGCCACAGTTCAATTGGAATACAAGGCATGTTAA
The DNA here is from genome assembly GCA_900490015.1 of Megastigmus stigmatizans. Taxonomy (NCBI): domain Eukaryota; kingdom Metazoa; phylum Arthropoda; class Insecta; order Hymenoptera; family Megastigmidae; genus Megastigmus; species Megastigmus stigmatizans. The sequence continues at coordinate 4,334 of UELV01004705.1, read as the reverse complement.
ATGATTATACTCGGACGCACCAAGAATGAAACTAAGCTTCGGCGACATCATGCTTGTAATTTTAAATCGTCCCTGTTAGAGCGCTATGTAACATTAGAACCTTTCCCCGGATGCTTCAGCGCCCCAGGGTTCGTAGGGAAGGATTATTTTTCTAAGATTTACTATAAATAATAATACACATAGTAAAGGACAATCTGATCGACCCCCACCACCCAAACGCCCTACGTTTCGAGCCCGCTCCGGCTCCTCCTCAGGGACTGAAATGAAAAGCGCGTTTAGCCTCCTTATATACCCACTACCCATCTCCACTCTCCCCACCACTTATTTTCTTTTACTCATGTTAAAATTGCTTTTTTTCATTTTTGATTAATTTTATTTTATTAACACTCGCGGTTGTTCCAGACTTCATCATCAATGGCGGGGCCAAGCCATGACTCAGCTATACTAAATATACAGGGTGTTCGGAATGTTCGGAACGGCACCCCCCCCCCCTGATTTTATAATCTACTACTCAAAAAAAAGTTGATATCCCCGTACGTCGATTGGATTTTCGACGAGGATCCCAATGGTAACCTTGAATTTGATCTTGGTCATTTGGCTCAAGGTCATTTGAAATCGGATTCTAAAAGAGCACGAAATTTTATGTACAGATATGTACCCATGTCATGGGTTCAAAGGACCTCCAAAGGTCGTAAGGAGGACAAATAACATTTTGATTCAAAATGACAAATCGTGTTTTTGCAGAATATTACTTCTTTGAATCAATATATCCGTACGTAAAATTTCGTGCCATTTTAGAAGCCTAGGTCAAAAAAGGGATTTCTATTTGAATAAATAGAAAACTTAAAAAAAAGTTAAACTTTAAATGACCTTGAGCCATACATCTAAGGTTCAATTCAAGGTCACCGTTGGATTCCTCGTCGAAAATCCTATCGACCTACGGGGTCATCAATTTTTTTAAGGCTGTTTTTGGATTTAATTGTAATCTGAGATATTCCAGTGCCTATTTATTAATTTGAGGGTATAGATTATGGATATCAAATTTAGAGCAGTATAAAAGGACCGGAATGATGTTTCATAAATGAGTAAACATTAAAACTTGTATAATTAGGGTTTTTTGCAATTATCTCTGTACCTATTGGGCTGAGCGTAAAAACTTACGTGATAAATCGATGTGTTTTTTCAATACAAACATGATGAGATATATTTTAGGTTATCATTACATATTTTCCGATTATTTTTGCTTTTATATATTAACTAAAGTTATCCTTGCTTATTTTTTTCATCTTACAACGTTATTTTGATATTTCATTAATTAATGATATATTAATTTTTTATTTTACAATTTTACAATTTTTGTACAATTAATTTAATGTTACAAGATTTTCCGGAAGTTAACAAAACCGTAAAAGTCTAAAAGTTAATTTTAGTGTTTGTATTATCCTTGTTGACCCTTTAACTGGCACATTTTTCCTGAAAATAATATCAAACAGTTCTCATCACATCCATATATTTTCGGGGTAGCTGATTTCAAATCTGAAGTTGCAATTCAAAAATTCAAAATGGTGGACCCAATATGGCGGACACATTTTTGAAAAGGAATATATCAATTTTTAGCCTGAAAATCGAATTTTTGCACTATATTTTGTTATAAAACAAGTAATAACAATATGTATCTTGCAATTTTGACTTATGCATGGCTTTGTTTATTATGTTTTGAATCTAAAACTATAATTTAGAAATTCATTTACATCCCACGAGCTTCAGGGACGAATTTATTTGAAAAATAAGCGACATTTTCATCATTGTTTATTTAACACCAAATGTAAAATGTATAATCGTTGTAAAAAATGTATAATAGTGTTTAGATAAAACATTAATAAGTACAGAAAAACTTATTTCGTATTGACATAAGATCGTATCGTCATAGAGCCGAGTTATAACAAAAAAAAAAACGAAAATATTCAGGTGGGAAGTAAACTTACAGTACACTTCCAGTTAAAGGGTTCAGTGGTATGTTGACAGGGGGGGGGGG